>JAXQQM020073530.1:0-99832 GCA_034641835.2 Pinus albicaulis
CACACACATGGTGTGGGGAGAAGAATAAACACACACAACAAGAAACTCAACACACAATGAAGGATAGGCGTGCAACTCTATTATTTTTCCATTATACATGATGTACATTTATAGTACAATTGTGTGACTCTTGGTTTCACATTCCAAGGTCACTTGGACTCCATTGCGACTTTTCGCATTCCACACCTACCCATAGAGGATTAGGTGTTCCAACATCCCCCCTTAATCCGAAGGGGTATGTGTGAGTCCAAGAAGAGAGTTGTAATACAAATATGCAAAGTATACATGGCAACACTTAGGCTGAACCAGCTCTCTGAAATGTTGGCAAAAAGAGGTGGTTTAAGGATGACCACCAACACTGTAATGCAATACTTATTGCAGTTCCCGAAACTCTTCCAAAACTGGCAAGAAGCTGAAAGCTTCTGCTAGAGGAATTGTCCCTCATAAAAAAGGGAGACCTTCAACCTTAAAGAAGGGAGGTCTATAACCTGTGATGGTTTAAGGATGACCAACAACATTGGAATGCTTGAAGCATTTCCTGGAACTCAACCAAAGCTGGAAAGAAGCTGAAGGCTTCTGCTAGAGGAAGTGTCCCTCATATATGAAAGGGAGACCTTCAACCTAAAAGAAGGGAGGTCTACAACCTGTGATGGTTTAAGGCTGTCCACCAACCAAAGGCATGCTCATCGGCATCCGTGTCTCTGGCTACATCTCTGAATCTGGAATGACGAATTGTGGCTTAGGCTTGCTTGAACTGTTGTGTCTCTGGCTACAACTCTGAACATGGAATGAGAGATTGTGGCTCAAGCTCACTTGATCTGGCGTCGAAGCTTGTAGATGACCACCATTTTCCCCCCTGTCAAGGACAAGGTGAGATGATGGCGAAAACTCAACTGCAAGTTTGCTCAATATTCAAGAACAAGTTTTGACATGTGTCTTAAACATCTTCTTGGCTGTTGATGCCCATTTCCAAGAAGCGATCCATCCAAATGAATCTTTGTTCTTGCAGGAGGTTTGTTTCTGAAGCATCTGTGTGAAGAATGGGTGTGGCAACCATAGTGCTTGCATGGATGAAGTTCAAAACAATGATATTTCATATGACCAACTCGATCACAGTGTTGGCATTTTATAATTTGTTGTTGTTGTTGTGGAAGCGGAGCAGGATCTGGAACAGCTGCAGGTGAACTGTCATACAAGAATCTGGCACTCTGAAATATGATGGGCTTGGTGTAGTTTGGAACATGAAATGACACATCCTTGTCATATCCAAGACCAGTTCTGTGCTTGTTGTGGACAAGCTTTTCCCAAGGTTTGATGATGGGCTTGAGAAGTGCAGGCTGAGCTACTGCATCTGCATGTAAATCTGCTCTTGTACAAGGAACTGAATGTGAATCAACTGCAACTTTACTGACTTTCTTCTGATGAGAGTCCTTCTCAATCTTCTGAACAGAAACAGGTTCAGAATGGTGACTCTTTTGTTGAAGTTCATCTTACTGAAGCTGAGATTCCAACTGCAAAAACTCAATCTTTTCTTGTGCATCTAGCAAACAACTTTAAATATTACAAAGAGAATTCTTGCTCATTTTTACCATATCATGAACACTGGAATGAATGAAGTTATTCAACAATTCTAATGCCTCATTGATTTTAGCTATTTTTCTCAACAACTTAGGCTCAATAAATAAAGGGTGTCGGCTTCAACCGAGAATGCACCCGTTTACAATGTGATTCAACTTACTTTCAAACAATTACAAATGACTTCAAAGAACTTCCAATTATGGAATTCTCAAAGTACAAAATTTTCTCCTCAAATTATGGAGGACCTCAAGGTATAGACTTGGATGTCTAACCGACAAGCAACAATGACTTACATCAACAATTCAAATTTACGCTTCAAATCTTGATTGCAACTATGAATGAAGAAGCAATATCCACTCACAATGTGAGTTCAATACAATATTTCTACAAAATATTTTTGTAAATATGCAACAAAAACACTTGTGTAATGAGCCTTTAAGGCAGCTGATTTTTCTTCTTCAAGGAGCTATTTTAAAAATGATGGCAAACTTGTCTTCACATTGTCAAACTCTTTCAAAAAATCACCCTTCAAATCACAATGCAAATTTCACTTTTCTCCTCTATGTGTATTTACTCATTTTCCATTTCCTCTTTCATGCTGTTCATTTCCTCTTCTTCTCTCTCTGCTTTTTTTTTTTCTGGGATTAATAAAAAAAATGGAAGGAGGGATTGTAATGAAAAATTTAAAATGGGAAGGGAATTTATTAAAAGGCTGAAGTTAAAAAATTTAAACAGGGAAGGGAGGGAATATTAACTAGAATAAAAAGTTAAAATTTAAAAAAAAATTAAAACAAGGAGGGAGGCCGAGCGAATGAGCGTAGAGGTTATGGAAGGGGGGCAGGGTTAGTTTGGGAGCAGCGTAGATCTGTGAAGGGGGGGATTGGGGTAGTGGGTAGGGGGTTTGGGGATTCAGGGTATGGGGGAGGAAAGGTGAGAGTGAGGGAGGAGTTAAGGGGGCGGGGCGGGTAGCTTATGGGGTGGGGTTATGGTGGAACGAGGTAGGGAGGGGTTTGGGTAGAGCAGGGTAGGGGAAGGGTGCAGGGGGCCACAGGCCGAGCAGTCAAGGGACCGATAGAGAGTGCGAGGGGGTGTGGAAAGGGGGGTAGTGTTGTGATGAGGGAGTGCGGCCGCGTGAGGGAAGTGAGGGGTAGCAGCTGAGAGTGGAGTGGAGTATTGCGTTAGGGGGAGGGGGGAAGTGATGGGAGGGGGCCAGGTTGAGTGAGCCGGCAGTGTAAGGGGGAGTGTAGACAGCTGTGAGAGAGGGCTCGGGGGGAGCGTCGAAGAGGGGGTTTGGGTATTTTAGGGGGCCGTAAGGGCATTGGAAAGGTGTGAGATGGTAGAGGGGTAGGGGAGTGATGTGCATAGCGTAGGGAGTGGGGTTTACAGGTCGAGTTGCAGGGGAATGGAGGCCGAAAGGCGTGAAATTTTTAATTTTTTTTTAAAATTAATTAATTAATTTATTTTTTTTAAACAAAAGAGAGGAGTGGAATCAGAAATTTGCAGGGATTTTGTAATATAGAATATAGAAGCAGTACAATACCAAATTTTTTTTTTTTCTTTCAGGAAATGCAGATTACACAACTGAGGGAAATTGGAGAATTTGCAGAATTTTCTAGGAAACTTGGAAATTTTCCAGCTAATTGCAGAATTTAGAAAACTTAGAATTTTCCAGCTAATTGCAAAATTTTCACCAAATATAGCAGCAGTAGAATTTGCAAAAAATTGCAAAAATTTTTAATGAAAAAACTCATAAATTTTTCTAGGAAAAAGACCCAGAAAATTCTTCAGAAACCCTCTTTAAACTATTTTCCAGCAGCTCTCCAAAATGCAGAATTTAATGGGCAGAAATTGCAGGAAAAAATTGCAGAATTTTAATGAGTAGTTAGAAAACCTGCAACGCCAAGATGCACAATGTTGCTCTTCTTCAAAACCAATTTTTGAATGCTGCCAATTTCTGAATGCTGCTCTTCTCAAAACAAATTCCTGAATGCGGAAAAATGTCTGTTGCAACAATCTCTGAGTGCTGCAAAAATTATCAGAATTTTTGCAGATATACACAAGCCATAAACACAAATAGCTTACTCAAGGTTGAGCTGGTTATGAACGTATCAGCTCTGATACCATGTTAAACACACACATGGTGTGGGGAGAAGAATAAACACACACAACAAGAAACTCAAGACACAATGAAGGATAAGTGTGCAACTCTATTATTTTTCCATTATACATGATGTACATTTATAGTACAATGGTGTGGCTCTTGGTTTCACATTCCAAGTTCACTTGGACTCCATTGTGACTTTTCGCATTCCACACCTACCCATAGAGGATTAGGTGTTCCAACACGAATATTGTAAACCTCAATATTAAACAATATTATAAACCCTAATATTAAAATAAATATTATAAAACCCAATATTAAACCCTAATTTTTGTAATATCGCAATGCGATGTTGAATAAATTGCAATGTAATGTAACGTTGCGACAATGATTGTTACATTGTGACAATGCTTGTCATAATGTGACATTGGATAGATTTTTGTACCATTCCAACATCACAATATTAAACCCAATATTATAAACCCACTATTTAAACCCAAATATTAAAAACCCTATATAATAAACCCTAATATTAAAATCAACATTATAATATCATCATGGTCAACTATTTAAATATTGACTATCAAAGTTGACTTTGTTTGACTATGTTCATTAATGTCGTTAACTATCTTTGACTATTAATATTAATCAATAATAATGACAGGAGATTATGTTTGACCGAAGATGAGGAGTGTTGACTGTTAAACATAATCAGACATATTCAACAAAATTAGTAAATGTGGTTAACTAATTTTGTAATGTCGCAATGCGATGTTGAGTAAATTGCAATGTAATTTGAGTTAAAAATAATATTAAAACCCAATACTAAAACCCTATTATTAAAATCCAATATTAAAAACCTAATATTAAAACCCAATACTAAATATGGTACACATAGGGTTCACCAAGTTTAATTATGGTCAACTATTCAAACAATCAATATCAAGGTTGAATTTGTTTGGCTATGTTGTCTAATGTGGTTGATTTTGTTTGAATATGAGTGTTCATTAATAATAATGACATGTAGTGATGTTTGATTGAAGTTGAGGAGTGTTGACAAAATTTTCAACCATTCTTGACCATGGTTTTCCATGTTCACCCCTTTTAAACATCACTGAATATATTTTGACTATGAATGATTGTGTTTAACAATTATTTGACTACCATGGTTGACTGTAATTGTCCATGTGAACAACATGTTTAAACACCGCTACCTATGTTTTTTCTATAGCTAAGAATTGAATTACTCTGGTTGACCATGGCTTGACTATGGTTAATAATGCTTGACTATGGTTGAATATGGTTTGACTACGATTTCCAGTCATTTTACCATGATTTTCGATGTTCAACCATAGTTGAATATTATTGACTATAGCTTACAATGGTTTGAATGTGGTGTTACTATGGTTGACCATATTTTGATTGTGGTTTGTGTATAGTTAACCATGATTTGACTGTGGTTTGTCTATAGCTGACCATGCATTAGAGAAATTTTGAGCTAAAAACTGGATATCAAAACAAAAATGTACAACCAAATTAAATTTTAAAAGAGCCAATAGAATTGAAGATGATGATCTCAACCATGGGGGATGATTCACCAGTTTTGGAGTACAAAGGTAAAATGATAAATAAATAAATAAATGAGAAAAATATGTTTTTTGACTTGTATTTTCGACTTATCGCCTTACAATTTTACTAAAATTTAGAGCGGGAGAACTCATTGGATGCCTAATTTAATTTTTCATCCAAGGAGTACCCATTTTGAATACTTTCGATGGAGCCCACTATACGAAAAATGAGAAATATATGAAAAACGTGACAGCAATTATATTTTTCCATGTATTTCTCATATTTTGTGTACCAGGATCAATCAAAAGTACTCAACATGGATACTCCTTGGATGTGAAATTAAATTTTGCATCCAACGAGTGCTCTTGTTCGAAATTTGAGTAAAATAGTAGGAAGATAAGTTGAAAATACAATTTGAAAAAGTAGTTTTTATTTTCTCACTCCAAAATTTGATGAGGTAATCTAATATTATTTTATTATTCCCACTATTATTTTATAATTTTCCTTAGGAGGCCCATTTTAGAACTCAAAATTTCTCTAATGATTGGACTATGGTTACCATTGCAATGGTGGTTATTGATGGTTAACCATGATTCGACTATGGTTAACCTTGGCCTTGCACTATAGGCCTCCATTGTCAATCATGGCCATCCACTATGGTTCACTATAGGTCACTTACAGATAGAACATGATTCATACGGTAAGTATGGTTCACCATGATAGTTATCTTAACTATTGTTGACTATGGTTCCCATGTTGACTATAGTTGACCATGTCAATAATAGTCAACCATAGTTAACATGTGTTAATATATAGATTGATTTATAGTTAACGCATTATAAATGTGTTAATCCTATATTTAAAAAACCTATTATAAACCATATATATTTAACCATAAGGTTAACTCTAATATATATAAACCCTAATATTAGAGAAATTTTGAGGTCTAAAATGAGCCTCTTAAGGAATATTATAAAATAATAGTGGAAATAATAAAATAAGATTAGGTCACATCATCAAATTAGAGGGAAGAAAGAAAAAAAACTTTTCAACTCATATTTTCAACTTATCTCCCTATAATTTTACTCAAATTTTGAGGAGGAGCACTCGTTGAATGCATGATCTACCTACAGATCTGAAAATTGATTCAGAGAATCACATAAGAATCTAGATGCAAGAAAATAGGATAACGTAACAACTCTGGAAACAATGTCATCATGGAGATATGAGAATTTTAAAAGCAATGCAAACATTCTCCTTATTTTAATTCGTAATTACAAAAGATATTGAATAAACAACATATTAGATAAAGAAAATACATTGAGACGTTTCCTTCTTTCCTAGTTTTTTAGATGTTTCCATTTTTTCTACTCTTAGATGTTTCCAAGGAAAGGAGTACGATTTTTCTTAGTTAACCAATCAATTAGAGGTTTCTGATTTGTGTTCATATCTTAGTTTCCCAATTCCTCCCTATTTAGAGTAGGAAGTTTCTTTGCTTCCTCCACCAAATTATGGAAAGTGCATTGCGTTGGTGTGTGTCCCTTCCAACCAACCAGATATGATAAGTATGGATGTTCGAATGTATTATTTTTCTTAGAGTCGAGAATTATCTTTGAGCTGAGGAGGCTGAAAATATGGAATATTATCCACCGGATGACAAGCTGTAACAAATTCCTCAAAGATAAGTGGTTCAAAGAGCTTGAAAGTATTAACATTAAGCATAACGTGGATGCCAAGCTGGGAAGGAAAGTCCAAGCGATATGCATTGTTTCCAATGAGTTCCAGAAAAATATATGGGTCGTTTTGCAGAGGGTGAAACTTATGGTGCTGGCCCTTGAAGCATTGCTTGTCCAACAAGATCCAAACATGATCTCTAGGTTGAAAAGATGAAGGTGTTCATTGCTTTTCATGCCTCTGTTTGGCGTGATCTTGGGATGCCTGCAAAGCAACATTTACTTGAGTATGGCATTGATATACAGAGTGTAAGAAATTATTAGCTATTTTTTGTTCCTGTTGTTAATGTGCAGACCCAAAAGGGGTGATAGCCAGTGGCATCTCATACAATGCACTTGGTTGAAACCAAAGACTAACCTCAAAATGCGAGAAACTAGTTGAGGAGTGTGTTGCCCTATTGTAACTATGATGAATGATGTGAAACTATGTATCCCACTATTTTTTTCTAGAAAAATAACTACGAAGGGAGTGAACCAAATTACGATTGAAAACTTCAGTTTTTCTAGTTGTTTGTGGTTGAAAGGTAGTGTATAAATGAAGATGGAAACCAAACAAATACCAAAGAGTACACCAAAATTTAATGAGAAAATGAGAGTCACGATAAAAAATAATGCTACTAGGAAAACCAAAGTGTGGACAAACATGTTCGAAGAAAATATCTATGGTTTGAGAAGCAAAGGTAGTCTTATGACAAGGAAGAAAGATATCCATTTGGGAGAAATGAAAGACCGCTACCGAAATAGCATCATGTTTGCGGAAAGTAGTATGAAAATCACTTAAAAATTCCATGGAAATGGATTCCCAATGATGAGAGGGAATTGGTAATGGCTGATACAAACGATGCTTATGGTTTGAGGACTTGCTTTGTGAAAAAAGAGAACATGCACGAATGAATTTTTCCACTTGCTTGGGTAAGGCGTGCCAATAGAATTAGTGTTGAAGATTGATAATTTTCTTTTCTATGCAAAAATTCCCTCAGCATGAAGAGGCACGCGCTTCACAGATGAGAACGAGATGATCATCAGATTGTGGCACACATAGTTGGTTAATTTTATGCAACGAACCATAGGGAATGGTATAATTAAGAAAAAGAGTTTTCTTAATGATTGTAGATTGATGTAGAGCTTCCAATATCTACCCAAAGACCAGATCTATTGCATACATATCTTTCCAGGCATAATATGTAGCAAAAAAAACCTCTAGAATGTGTTGTCCCCTTCTTAAATGTAATCACCAAATGGAATTGTTGAATGTAAGAAACCCACTTTAGTTGGTGTTGCTCTTGAATTGTGTTGTGAGTTGATGAAGATCAATGGATGATGATCTGTATGGAGGATGACCTCTTTTCCAAGAATGTAATGGTGCAACTGCTTCAAATATTGCACGAAACTATACAATTCCTTGTAATATGTGTTGTACATGAGCTTAACATCCGCAATTGCTTCAAAATTGTATGCCATAGGGTGGCCTCCATGTTAAGAAAAACCCCAATGGAAAATCGAGAGAGGTGTGTTTCCATCTCAAATGGTTGATTCATATATGGAAAACAAAGAACAGGGGCAAAGCATAATGAATTATTGAGTTGAGAAAACCATCACTCATGTTCAATATCCAAAATAAAATTCGCTTGATTTGACGACCAGTGCAAAGGGAGAGCTAACGGTGAGAAATGAGAGACAATTTTTATGTAGAAATTAATACCTCCCATGAATCTCTTGAGGTCATGTGCATTGGAAGGTGTTGGCCATTGTTCCAAAGCCTGTACCTGAGAGGGATTTGGGCAAAAACCCGTGTTTTCAATAATAAATCCCAAATATTGAGCTCATGTTTGTCCAAAATAAGATTTCTTCTCTTTGACCTGAAGTTGATGTGCTCACAATAAATCAAGTATGTTGTGAACGTGTTGAAGATGGTATTCCCAAGATTTACTAAATACCAAAATATCATCAAGGTAAATAACCACAAACTTACCCAAGTGTACCTTGAAAACATCATTAATGATTGAATTTATAAAACATGGTTAAACATGGTTGATCGTGATTGATATTATAAACCCAAGATAATAATAAACCCTAGGGATCAATACTAAAAACCCAAGGGAATATAAACCTAAATGAATAATATTAAACACTAGGAATATGAACCCTTAGATTAATAAACCCAAGGGGTTGATATTAGAAACCCAAGCAAATAATAAACCCAAGGGATAAAAATTATAAACTCAAGCTATACAAACCCTAAAATAAATATTATAAACCCTAAATAATCTTGGTTGACCTGGTTTATTTCTATATTGAGACAATCCTTGCCACAATGCGGTGTTGGACCATGGTTGACCATGATTGATTTTCATATCGAGACAATCTTTGCTAAAATGTGACGTTGGACCATGGCTGACCATGGTTGATTTTCATATCGAGTCAACCTTGTAACAATGCGATGTTCGATCATGGTTGACCATGCTTGATTTTATAAAACATGGTTGACCATGATAGACCATGGATGACCATGGTTAACCATGATTGTGCATGGTTGACTGTGATAGTTGATCTTGATCAAAGATATTTTAATTAAGGTTGATCATGGTTGATGAAATTCAACCATGGGTAATCATGGTTGTCCATCGTTGACCATGGCTAGTCATGGCTGACCTTTGTTGACCATGGTTAATTTTCATATCGAGAAAATCTTTGTCAAAATGTAACATTTGACCATGGTTAATCACGATTGACCATGTTTGATTTTATAAAACATGATTGAACATGGTAGACCATGATTTACCATGGTTGACCATGATTGGCCATGGTTCACCATGATTATGATATTGAAGTAATGTTTGTCATAACGACATTGGACCATGTTAGAGACAATGACTGATTTTCACATTGAGACAATAATTGTCACAATGTGACTTTGGACCATGATTAACCATGGTTGACCACAAATAATTTTATAAAATATGGTTGACCATGATTGAATTTATAAAACATCGTTTACCATGGTTGATCATGGTTGATATTATAAACCCAAGAGAATAATATACTCTAAGGATTAATACTAAAAACCCAAGGGACTATAAACCTAAGTTAATAATATAAAACCCTAGGAATATGAACCCTTCGATTACTAAACCCAAGGGATAAAAAATATAAAACCAAGGTATATAAACTCTAAAATAAATATTATCAACCCTAAAATAAACATGGTTGACCATGGTTGATTTTCCATATTGAGACAATCCTTGTCACAATGCGACGTTGGGCCATGGTTGGTTTTCATATCGAGACAATCTTTGTCATAATACGACGTTCGACCATGGTTGACCATGTCTGCCCATCGTTGACCATGATTTTTCATGGTTGACCATCATAGTTGATCATGATGAAAGAGATTTTAATCAAGGTTGATCATGGATGATGAAATTCAACCATGTTTGCTCATGGTTATCCATCGTTGACCATGACTAATCATGGTTTACCATGGTTGATTTTCATATCGAGACAATCTGTGTCACAATGCGACATTCGATAATGGTTGACCATGATTGACCATGTTTGATTTTATAAAATATGATTCACTGTGGTTGACCATGGCTGACCATGGTTGTCCATGATTGTTGATGGTCGACCATGCTAGTTGATCACTATGAAAGATAGTTTAATCAAGGTTGATCATAGCTGATGAAATAAAACCATGGTTATACATGGTTGGCCATCGTTGACCATGTCTAATCATGGTTTACCATGGTTGACCGTGGCCAACCATGGTCAATCATGATTATTTTAGTGCTTATAATATTTATCTTAGGGTTTATATACCTTGAGTTTATAATATTATTCCCTTGGGTCAATAATCCCTTGGGGCTTTAGTATTAATCCCTTGGGTTTATTATTCTTTTTGGTTTATAATATCAACCATGGTCAATTATGGTCAATCATAAACAACCATGGTCAACCATGGTCATCCATGGTTGAATGTCACATTGTGACAATGATTGTCTCAATATGAAAATTGACCATGGTCCAACATCGCATTATGACAGATTATCTCAATATGAAAATCAATCATAGTCAAACATAGTCATCCATGATTCAACATTGCATTGTGACAAGAATTGCCTCAATATAGAAATCAACCATGATCAACTATATTTATTTTAGGGTTTTTAATATTTTTCTTAAAATTTATATACCTTGAGTTCACATCTTGTAGAAAAAAATTAAAAATTAAAAATAATTATAGAAAATACAAATTATGAAATCAACCCCTTCTCTCTCATTATAAAAAAAAAACTAATTTACATTCAATTCAAACTTAAAACCTATTCACAAACTACTTCACATTCAATAATTTTATTACAAAAGAAAAAAATTCAAAAATCCGTAAATTAAAAAAAAACATCACCAAAACTTCAAAATTGTAAATTATACCAATTAATTAATAATTAATAGTCATTAAAATTCTCATTATACCAATTACATACATAATCTACTTCTTTAAACTCTTGGTGCATACTCCCTTATGAGAATTAACTTCATTGGGCCTTATGAATTGATGAAAATTGTTTAATATTCTTTTAATTAAAAAAAAAAAAAAAACAAAACTATTACATAAATGTATTTTCTGGACTTCGAACTAAACGTCCATTGGAATTGCAAAACCATGTCGGTGCACATGAAAATCAGTCAATATTTTCGACATGAAGAACATCACGGATCGGTTTTCAGAATTAATAATTTATATTCGTGAGGGCAGCCTTCTAGAATTTTGCGCTGCTTGCGTATTCTTTGGTTGACCGATTACCGTTTTCGTAGGTCGACATTCTCGTTTGATAAGGTGTTTTTTTGCCCGTATGGTTGAATTTACTTTTATTATTAAAAATATAATCTAAATATTTTAATTATTTGATTTTTTGAATTTTTTTTTACTAAAATTTAGTAAAAAACTGTTATCCAAACTATTTTGTTGTATCAGCAAGCAAAAAAAAATTAAAGATCCAACTTCTCTGCTATCCGACACGGAAGTCTTAAATGTTCACTTTTGATAAAAAATATATTGATAATTAATAAATAAATAAATAAAAATAAATTGTAAATTGTAAAAATCAATGAAGCAAACAAGTCACGTGGTAATAGAAGTATAGAAGTCAAGAGTTTTACGTTGAATTTTAGATTCGTACTTTACTCATAGATCTTAGTTTCTCTGGTCAAACTCCCCGATACAATTATTAATTTTTTAATAATTTCCATTGGGTTTGCAGAAATATATATATTTTTAATAATTTCCATTGAGGTTGCAGTTATTTATTTGTTAATAAGACTAGTCTCTTGGTTTCTGGTTGACAGTGTTTTCAATTTTTGAAATGCTCGATTCCAAGGAACATGTTTAATAGGAAAAATCACATTGTTGCATGTAATATGGGAGGCATTTATATAGAATTAACACGGTTATATAAATAAATGTAGTTTACATGCGTATAGGTTTATAGTAAATACATGCACACATATATGTTATAGATTTATATTAAATAACTAGACAGGTATATGATTGAATATCAATCATATTAATAATTATTAGATATTTGGTAGAGATTTAATATTAATAGTAATAGTAATATCAGTTATAATAATTATATAATATTTATATAAGTAAGTATAATTTAAATATTGAAGTAAGTGGGTAATTTTCAATTAACATTGAAATTCTAGGATGCATGCATGTTTGTTAATATTATCATTAATACTATTAATCCACATGTGTGCATGTTAATGTTAATATGATCAAATACTATCATTAATATTGTTAAAACACCATGAACTCTCCACTATAAAATATAAACCCTATATATTAAAAAGCATATATTATAAACCTAATATTACACCCTAATATTATAAACACTAATATTAAACCTTAACATTATAAACCCTATTTAAACACTCTATACTGTAAATCTAATATTATAAACCCTAATATTAAACTCAATATTATAAATTCTAATACTAAATTGTAATATTATAAACCTTATATATTAACCACCCTATATTGAAAACCCAATATTATAAGCTCAATATTATAACACCTTAACATTTAACCTAATAAAGAGCCCCAAGGGATAACTCAATTGGTCGAGTTCCCGTTGTTGAGTATCTTGCCTATTAGGAGGTCATAGGGTCAAATATCCTTGACGCCCTTGGGGTTACAGTCTACTAGTTTGGATAGAGAGTAGATCCCTTCAGGTTGATCTACTTGGATTTTCCCGTGAATGTGGCGGCCACTAAGTGTCCATGAACCACATTAAAAAAATAATTATTTAACCTAGTAATATAAATCATAATATTAAACTCAATATTATAAACCATGTATAAAAAACCCTATTATTATAAACTGTAATATTATAAACCTTAATACTAAACCCAATATTACAAACCCTAATATTAAACCCAATATTATAAAGGCTAATATTAAAAATTAAATATTATAAACCCTAATACTAAATCTAATGTTATAAATCCTAATATTAAACCCAATATTAAAAAATCTAATATTAAACCCAATATTATAAACCCTAATATTAAAAACCTATATTATAAATAAAATATTAAAAACCCAATTATAAATCCCAATACTATAAACCTCAGTATTAAGCCCTGGTATTATAAACTCTATATAATAAACACCCTATCTATTAAAAACACCATATTATAAACCCTAATATAAATTGTAAAATTATAAACAATGTATATTAAACACCCAATATTATAAACTCATTATTATAAACCCTAACATTAAACCTTATTTTTGTAATGTCGCAATGCAACGTTGAATAAATTGAAATGTAATGTAACATTGCAAAATTAGGTTTTAATATTCATGTTTATAATATCAAGTTTAATAACATGGATTATAATATTGAGTTTATAATATTAGGGTTTATAACATCACAAACATGAGTGTCTGAATGAGTGACACATTGTGATAATGTTTGTCACAATGCGATGTTGAATAGATTTGTGTACCATTTCAATGTCACAATATTAAACACAAATATTAAACCAAATATTATAAACCCTAATATTATAAACCTAATATTAAATAAAAAATTATAAACCCTAACATTAAACCCCAATTTTGAAATGTTGCAATGGAACATTGAATAAATTGTAATGTAATGTAACATTGCAACAATGATTCACACACTGATCACATTGCGACAAATCTTGTCACAATGTGACGTTGAATATATGTTTGTACCATTATGGCAACGTCACAATATTTAATGCTAATAGTAAACCAAATATTGTAAACCCTAATATTATAAAACACAATATTATAAACCCTAGTATTAAACCCAACATTAGAAACCCTAATATTAAATCCAATATTAAACTCAAAATTATAAATCCTAATATAAAACCATAATAAAATCCAATATTAAACCCAATATTATAAACCCTAAATTAAACACTAATTTTTGAAATGTTGCAATTCGACGTTGAATAAATTACAATGTAATGTAACATTGTGACAATGATTGTTAGATTGTGGCAATGGTTTTCATATTGGTTGACATATTGTGACAATGCTTATCATAATGCAACTTTGGATAGATTGTTGTACCATTCTAATGTCACCATATTAAATCAAATATTATAAACTCTAACATTATAAAACCTAACATTATAAACCTAATATTATAAACCCTAACATTAAACCTAATACTGAACCCAATATTATAAACCCTAATATTAAAATCTATACTATAAACATGATATGAAACCCTAATATTAAATCGAAAATTATAAAACCCATATTAAACCCTAATTTTGTAATATCGCAATGCGATGTTGAATAAATTGCAATGTAATGTGACATTGCAACAATGATTGTCACATTGTGACAATGCTTGCCACAATGCGACATTGGATAGATTTTTGTACCATTCCAACATCACAATATTAAACCCAATATTATAAGTTACCTTAGTATTAACCCAAATATTATAAACCCACTATTTAAACCAAAATATTAAAAACCCTATATTATAAACCCTAATATTAAACTCAACATTATAATATCATCATGGTCAACTATTTAAATATTGACTATCAAAGTTGACTTTGTTTGAGTATGTTCATTAATGTGTTTAACTATGTTTGAATATTGATATTAATCAATAATAATGACAGGAGATTATGTTTGACCGAAGATGAGGAGTGTTGTCTCTTAAACATAGTCAAACATATTCAACAAAATTAGTAAATGTGGTTAACTAATTTTGTAATGTTACATTGCGATGTTGAGTAAATTGCAACGTAATTTGAGTAAAACGTAATATTAAAACCCAATACTAAAACCATAATATTAAAACCCAATATTAAAAACCTAATATTAAAAGTCAATACTAAATATGGTAAACATAGGGTTGACCAAGTTTGATTATGGTCAACTATTTAAATAATGACTATCAAGGTTGAATTTGTTTGGCTATGATGTCTAATGTGGTTGATTTTTTTTAAATATTGGTGTTAATTAATAATAAGGACATGCAGTGATGTTTGATTGAAGTTGAGGAGTGTTGACTAAATTTTCAACCATTTTTGACCATGGTTTTCCATGTTCATCCCTTTTAAACATCAGTGAATAACTTTTAACTATGAATGATTGTGTTTAACAATTATTTGGCTACCTTGGTTGACTATAATTGTCCATGTGAACAACATGTTTAAACACCTCTACCTATGTATTTTCTATAGCTAAGAATTGAATTACTCTGGTTGACCATGGTTTGACTATGGTTAATCATGATTGACTATGGTTGAATATGACTCAAGACTAAGATTTCCCATCATTTTACCATGATTTTCGATGTTCAACCATAGTTGAATATGATTGAATATAGCTTACAATGGTTTGAATGTGGTTTTACTATGGTAGGCCATATTTTAATTGTGGTTTGTGTATAGTTAACCATGATTTGACTATGGTTTGTCTATAGTTGACCATGCATTAGAGAAATTTTGAGGTAAAACGTGGATATCAAAACAAAAATGTACAACCAAATTCAATTTTAAAAGAGCAAAGAGAATTGAAGATGATGATCTCAACCATGGGGGATGATTTACCAGTTTTGGAGTAAAAAGTTAAAATGATAAATAAATGAAAAAATATGTTTTTTTACTTGTATTTTCGACTTATCGCCTCATAGTTTTACTCAAATTTAGAGTGGGAGCACTTGCTTGATGCCTAATTTAAATTTTCATCCAAGGAGTACACATGTTGAATACTTTCAATGGAGACCACTATACGAAAAAATGAGAAATACATGAAAAATGTGATAGCAACCACATTATTTAATGTATTTCTCATATTTTGTGTACTGGGATCCATCAATAGTACTCAACATGGATACTACTTGGATGCGAAATTAAATCTTGCATCCAACGAGTGCTCCCGCTCGAAATTTGAGTAAAATAGTAGGAAGATAAGTTGAAAATACAATTTGAAAAAGTAGTTTTTTTTCTTTTCTCACTCCAAAACTTGATGAGGTAATCTAATCTTATTTTATTATTCCCACAATTATTTTATAATTTTCCTTAGGAGGCCCATTTTAGAACTCAAAATTTCTCTAATGATTTTACTATAGTTACCATTGCAATGGTGGCTATTCATGGTTAACCATGGTCAATGATGGCCATCCACTTGGTTCGTTATAGGTCACTTACAGATAGACCATGATTCCTACGGTATGTATGGTTCACCATGATAGTTATCTTAACTAATGTTGACTATGATGCCCATGTTGACTATAGTTGACCATGTCAATAATAGTCAACCATAATTAACATGTGTTAATATATAGATTGATTTATAGTTAACACATTATAAATGTGTTAATCCTATATTAAAAAAAACCTTTTATAAACCATATATATTTAACCATAAGATTAACTCTAATATATATAAACCCTAACATTAGAGAAATTTTGAGGTATAAAATGGGCCTCTTAAGGAATATTATAAAATAATACTGGAAATAATAAAATAAGATTAGATCACATCATCGAATTAGAGGGAAGAAAGAAAAAAAAAACCTTTTCAACTCGTATTTTAAAATTATATCCCTATAATTTTACTCAAATTTTGAGTGGGAGCACTCGTTGAATGCATGATTTACCTACAGATATGAAAATTGATTCAGAGAATCACATAATAATCTAGATGCAAGAAAACAGGATAACAAAAAAGCTCTGGAAACAATGTCATCATGGAGATATGAGCATTTTAAAAGCAATTCAAACATTCTCCAAATTTTAATTAGTAATTACAAAAGATATTGATTAAAAACCATATTAGATAAAGCAAATACATTGAGATGTTTCCTTCTTTCCTAGTTTTTTAGCTATTTCCGTATTTTCTACTCTTAGATGTTTCTAAGGAAAGGAGTACGATTTTTCTTGGTTGACCAATAAGTTAGAGGATTTGGATTTGTGTTCCTATCTTGGTTTCCCAATTCCTCCCTGTTTAGAGAAAAAAATTTCCCTGCTTCCTCCACCAAATGAGGGAAAGTGCATTGCAATGTTTCTACAGTCATCCATTTTTCCTGTGTTGGTGTGTGTCCCTTCCAACCAACCAAATATGATAAGTATGGATGTTGGAATGTATTCCTTTTATTGGAGTTGAGAATTGTATCTTTGAGCAGAGGAGGCTGAAAATCTAGAATATTATCCACTGGATGACAAACTGTAATAGATTTCTCAAGGAGAGGTGGTTCAAAGAGCTTGAGATTATTAACATTAAGCACATCATGGATGCCAAGTTGGGAAGGAAAGTGCAAGTGATATGCAATATTTCAATAAAACAAAAAATATATAATAAACATCATGGTATGGGTGCAACTTATGGTACTGGATCTTGAAGCGTTTCTTGTCCAACAAGAGCCAGACACGATCTCCAGGTTGAAAAGAAAAAGGTGTTCATTTCTTTTAATGCCTCTGTTTGGCATGATCTTGGGATGCCCGCAAAGAAACATTTACTTGAGTATGGCATTGAGATACATAGTGTAATAAATGTTTATATGATTTTTGTTCATGTTGTTAATTTGTAGACCCAAAAGGGGTGATAGCCAGTGGCATCTCATAGGGCACACTTGGATGAAACCAAAAACAAACCTCAAAATATGAGAAACTAGTTGAGGAGTGTGTGGCCCTATTGTAACTATGATGAATGATGTGAAACTATGTATCCCACTATTTCTTCCTATAAAAATAATTGTGAAGGGAGTGAACCAAAGTACGATTGAAAACTTCAGTTTTTCTAGCTGTTTGTCGTTGAAAGGCAGTGTAGAAATTAAGTTGGAAACCAAACAAATACCGAAGAGTACACCAAAATTTAATGATAAAACGAGATTCATGATAAAAATAATGCTACTTGGTAAACCAAAGTGTGGCCAAACATGTTCAGAGAAGAGATCTGTGGTTTGAGCAGAAAAGGTAGTCTTATGACAAGGAAGAAAGATAGCCATCTGGGAGAAATGAAAGACCACTACCCAAATATCACCATGTTTGTGGAAAGTAGTATGAAAACTACTTAAAAATTCCATGGAAATGGATTTTGAAGGACGAGAGGGAATTGGTAATGGCTGTTACAAACTATGCTTACGGTTTGAGGGCTTGCTTTGTGAAAAAAGAGAACATGCACGAATGAATTTTTCCACTTTCTTTGGTAAGGCATGCCAATAGAATTGGTGTTGAATATTGAGAATTTTATTTGCTATGCCAAAATTCCCTCAGCACGGAGAGGCATGTGCTTCACGGATGAGAAGGAGACGATCATCAGATTGTTGCATACATAGTTGGTTAAGTTTATACAACCAACCATAAGGAATGGTATAATCAAGAAAGGGAGTTTGGCTAATGAATGTAGGTTGATGTAGAGCTTCCCATATCTACCAAAAGACCAGATATGTTGCATACATATCTTTCCAGACATCATATGCAACAAAACTCACCTCTAGAATGTGTAGGGCCTGAGTAGGTGGTTGAATTAACAAAACAACCATTTTATTTGTTTTCCTCTTCTTAAATACAATCACCGGATGGAATTGTTGAATGTAATAAACCCAGTTTAGTTGGTGTTGCTCTTGAATTGTGTTGTGATTTGATGAAGATAAGTGGATGATTATTTGTATGGAGGATGACCTCTTTTCCAAGAATGTAATGGCGCCACTGCTTCAAATCTTGCACTAAACTATATAATTCCTTATAATATGAGCTTAGCATTTGGAAGCGCTTTAGAATGGTATGCCATAGGGTGGACTCCTTGTTAATAACAACCCCAATGGAAAATAGAGAGACATGAGTTTCCATCTCAAATGGTTGATTCATATATGGAAAATGAAGAACATGGGAAAATAATAATGCATTATTGAGTTGAGAAAACCATCACTCATATTTGAAATCCAAAATAAAATTTTCTTGATTTGATGATTGGTGCAAAGGGTGAGCCAACTGTGAGAAATGAGAGACAAATTTCCTATAAAAATTAATACGTTCCATGAATATCTTGAGGTATTGTGCATTGGAAGGTGTTGGCCATTGTGCCAAAGCTTGTACCCGAGGGGGATCTGGGAAAACCCCTATGCTTTCAATAATAAATCCCAAATATTGAACTCATGTTTGTCCAAAATAGGATTTCTTCTCTTTGGCCTGAAGTTGATGTTCTTGCAATAAATCAAGTATGTTGACATGTTGAAGATGGTATTCCCAGTATTTACTAAATACCAAAATATCATCCAGGTAAATAACCACAAACTTACCCAAGTGTACCCTGAAAACATCATTAATTAATATCATAAAGGTGGTCTACGCATTGGTTAGTCCAAATGGCATGACCAACCATTCAAATAGCCAAAACTTTGTTTTGAAAGCAGTTTTCCATGTGGCGGCTACATGAATGTGAAATTTATGGTAGACTTATGAAACCAAATCCATATTTGTGAAGAAACAAGCCCTATGTAATTGGTACAACAAATCCTCAATGCAGGGTAGGGGGTAGTGATTTTTAACAGTGGCTTTATTAATGGCCTAATAGTGTGTCACGAGGTGTCATTTAGAAGTATCCTTTTTGGGAATAATACAATTGGAGATACACATGGTGAGGATGAAGTTTGAATATGACAGGATGTCAATAATTTTTCAATTTGGAATTCTATCTCAGCGGCCTCTCGAGGAGTGAGGCGATAAGATGGGGTATTGGGTAAGGAAGCACTAGGAATAAGATCAATTTTGTGTTCAACAAACCATGCTGGAGACAACCCTATGAGTTAGGTGAAGACATATGAAAATTCTTGGAGTAGAGGAACCGTTGCAGGAGGGGCCGAATTGGTGAGGTTGTTTGGCTTGACATGGCGAACCAAGCACAAAGAAACACATTGGTTTAAATTGACTCTCTTAATGGGAGATTTTCCAGTAGAAGGTTGGGTTGATGTGCTATTTGAGGATGTGAGCACCTAGGTGTGCCCATTATGTTGCAAGTGGTATTGGTGATATTTCACATGATAAAAAACATGTCAGGCATGTTTGTATGGAATGCCTAGTACCAAATTTACATAATCGAGAGGAGAAACATCACATACCACAGTATCGAGGAAAGAGACAATAGCGAAGGTTACAACACATCGTTGGGAGATGGTAAGACGAGGACCATCATTTTCGACCCAACTGAGTTGATAAGGCTGTGGGTGTGGAGTGGTGGTTAGGAAAAGGCATTGAACCAAGTCCTGTGACACAAGATTCCTTTTACTCCCATTGTCAAGAATAAGAGTGGCCAGCATAGGTGTTTATTTCATTAGTAGTCATGACGATGAGAGAGGGGTCCACTTCGGTAGGGTTGTCGAGATAAAAAAATGCAAGTGGTGTAGTGGTATTTGGTTGCTCAAGCTCTGTAATAACATTCATGTCAGGGCATAGATTTTTTAGTACTTTAAAATCTCTAGAAGCATGTGAGTTGGTCTAATGAAATGTACACTAGGGGGTATTGTGAGGTGTGGGGGATGAAACAAAGGATGGATTATAAGAATTAGAGGGAGAAAACCCATTTCTAGCTTGAGGAGATCTTATTTGAGGACCCCCTTTGTGTTCCACATCTAGGGCCCGAAAAATTTCCTTATCTAATGAAGTAATGTAAAAAAAATCAACTTCTTGGCGAAAAATAATTAGAAAACCAGAATTAAATTTGATAATTAGTACCTTTTCTAGATCAGAGATATGGATTTGAATGCGCAAGTTGAAGAATACATCAATGTAAGATTACACTGATTTATTTGATAGTTGTCAAAGTTGTAACCATTTGGCAAGGATATTTTGGATATATCTCGGGGGATAAAAGAATTCTCTTAAGGCTTAGAAAAATTTATCCCAAGATGTGATAGGTGTCTATATGGTCTCTGCTAGTTCTCCAAGTTCGAAAAATAAGGACATATTCTCAAGATGAGTATCCCACCATGTTTGTGCCAGACCTTCCAATTGTATACTGGCGATTTGAATTTTCATTTCCTCTTCCATCATTGGGCATATTGTGAATAGTTGGAGAGGTTGTGGAGTGAGTAATCGACAAACTCACCATTCATTTGTCTTGAGAATTTGGGCAGCTGAAAGCATCTATCGAGTTGCAGTTTCCCTAGAGGGTGCCACTATTGGGACAATGTAATTAGCTCTTGAAGAGCCATGGATAAATCATGGACTGGTGAGTTTGATGTTGAGGGCTCTTGATGGGAAGGCCCATGATTTTCATGCAATGAATGGATTGAAATGTATGAGCCTAAAAAAAAATTCTTTGAATAGGTGGATGGATTCTAAGATCTTATGCTTTGATACCAATTAATCTACCTGCATATCTGAAAACTAATTCAGAGAATCACATAACAATATACATGCAAGAAAATAGGATAAAAAAAAAACTTTGGAAACAATATCATCAATTATTATGAGGGAGATGAGAATTTTATAAACAATAGAATATTAATTAGTTAGCTCTTGTCGGTTCTTATTCTCTCTTTGTCACTATATAAACCTTGACCTTTTGTCCTTCTTTAATTCTTCATTCAACATCTTGTTGTGAAGATGGATCCCCATTGGGATTCGAAACGTCCATCATTTTTTTATAAACCTGTGGATAATCTAGAGATTTCTTTAGAAAACATTCTCCTTATTTAAGTATTGAGGGGTTTACGTAGTGCATTATATTAGATATCATTTTTTGGGATTCAACTATGTTAAGTAAGTCATTGGTATATGAACATTTCCATGAGAGGTAGTCGTAACTGACCAATTTCTCATGATTTTTGAATAGTCCACTTAGCACTCAATGCATCGGGTGATGCTCACAGGGGTGAAGAAGTGGGATTGAAACTAGTGAAATGAATCACATAGCGTCAATCATCACTTCCGGGGCTTTCACATTCTCCTTATTTTAATTTTTAATTACAAAATATATTTCATAAAAAATCAAATACATTATTAGATAAAGAAAATACATTGAGATGTTTCCTTCTTTCCTAGTTTTTTAGATGTTTCCGACTTTTCTACTCTTAGATGTTTCTAAGGAAAAGAGTGTGTTTTTTATTGGTTTCCCTATCAGTTAAAGATTTCTGATTTGTGTGGTTGTCTTGGTTTCCCAATGTGGAATTTAATTCCTCGTCCAAGGAGTACCCATGTTGCATACTTCTTATGGACCTTGCTACATGAAAAATGAGAAATACATGAAAAAACATGATTGCAATCACACTTTTCATGTATTTCTCATTTTTCATGTAGTAAGGTCCATCAAAAGTATGAAACATTGGTTATCCTAGGATGAAGAATTAAAATTTTCATCCAACAAGTGCTCCCGCTCAAAATTTGAGTAAAATTGTAGGGAGATAAGTTGAAAATACGAGTTGGAAGAGTAGTTTTTCAATTTTTTTCAATTTTTTACTTTTTTACTCAAAAAATGGCGAGTCATCCCCCATGGTTGGCATCATAATATTGAATCCTATTGGATCTAATGAACTTGATTTTAGTTGTACATTTTTGTTTTGAGACCCATATTAGATCTCAAAATTTCTCTAATGATTATAAGCCATATATATTGAAAACCATATATTATAACCCCATATTATAAACACCAATAATAAAAACTCAATATAACCAATATTTAAAATCCTAATATTAAATCCTATATTCTAAACCTAATATTAAAAACCCTAATATTAAACCCTAATTAATAAAACCTTAAAAACCCTACAAGGTACATTTAAACTATGTAATAAATTTGTAATGTCAAAGGTGCATTTAAACCATGAAAATGTTTATTAAAACTTCATCAGGAAGTGAAACTTCACTATTGGTTTTGTCATCTAAAATGTCAGATGCACTACAGAGATAAGGTTGAAATTTCATACGACAAGATTGGAATTGGGAGCATCCCTTGATCTTCCAATGAGGACAACAATATTGAACCAATCCATCACCAAAAGGAAGATGGACACGTGTAATTTATACCATTAAAATACAAGCTGCAACGAATCTAGTCATCGAGAACAATTCAAGTAAGACCACAATCGTTCCATCAACTCTCTTTTTTTCAGTTATAATTAATAATGAGAATAATTGTAAAATTGCTGACAATGACCAATTCAAAATAATAATTATTTTCCGTCAAAATGATACATTGTTGGATTGTATAATACTATATAATTTTCATGAATGATTATTGATTACCAAAACATAAATTTCTATCTGCAACAATGTCAATTTCATTGTTTTATAATTCAAATGCCACCAAATAATATAATATTATAATGATCATGGATAATTGTATTCTAAAAATTGTGTTTCATGTTAGAACTACAACCAATGAAAATTCCATATACTGGATAATAATTGTCATAACTATTTCTTAATTTTAAAACAAATTGAGTTCTCATATTTTTATTGATATACAACTACTAAGATAAAAAAAATATATTCACAACTCGCTCTTATCCTTTCAACCAAGTATAAATTTATAACCTAATTAATAACAACATAGTTATAGTATAATTCTAAATAGGAAAACAACATATAACTAACCATTTGAAGAATTCAACCATTATTGACGCCTAATGAAACGAACCCTTGTGAAGACCACAATATGTTTTTCTTCACCATGTGTCATAAAAGTTAAACACCATAACTAATTACCTAACAATTAATATACTAAACCACCATTTTTTTTTTGTAAGCTTAGCATGACTACATCTTCAACATGTCCAACATATCACCCCGATTAGGGCAGGGAATTGAAACAGTGACTTCACATCAAGGAGTTCCTTAACAGAGCACTCGATCAATGTCTATCCAATGCCCCGTGGAAAATATACTAAACCACCATTGAACTCTTTAATCAATACAATTGATTTGTTTCACTAATTCATAGTAATTATTTTAATTGATCAATTTTCACAGGGTTCCTTATCATCTTGATAAAACCATATTTCCAGTCGATTCTTATTAGCAATGTCCAAGCATCGACATGTCATAATGAATTTAAATTTGGCATAGTGTCTTAACCCTTTTAACATCTTGAACATCATATAGGTAGCACAAAATCATAGAAATATGGAAGCTACACCATGTCTACCTTGGAATAGTGTCTTAACCCTTCCAACACCTTGAACATCATATAGGTAGTACATAAGCATAAATATATGGAAGCTACACCATGTTTATTACAATTACAAAAATTATAGGGAAACACACGTTGATACTAATAAATGAATAGAAAAATAAAGAGATTATAGTTTTGAAACTTTAAAAAAGGTATAAATTGTTGAAAATTTTGGATCATAACAAGATATACGGGATTATGTTTTTCTTATTGCATTGTATTGCATATAACTTTTGGGAGTAATTATAAGTTGGTATAATTCATATTTTTTTTCTTTTCCTTTTTAGTGGAATGTAGGCCTGTAATCCCAGATTCATTGCAGTTGCATCCTTCGATCACTCAGTAGAAGTGGCAAACTCCAAGGCTATGGATCGAACAACATTTGCATTAAACTCTTCTCCGCTAGCCTTTTACAAGGCACCTAAATCCCGTGATTCATATGAAACATCTGAAAATATTTTAATCTGTTTGTCCCCAAGCTTATCTTGATCTGCATATTCAGCTTCATTGTTCTAAATTTATTTGAACCTAGATGGCTCATGTTCATATTTTGATCGTTCACAGTGGGTGCTCTAGCGCTGACATCATCGATATCGAAATTTCAATCTTTGGTAGCTTGTTGAATGGGTATTGTTTCCACCATAGGTTCTTCAGTTATAAACTTCAAACCTGACCTCGATCAAAATATGTTGTCTAATCAGTTAGGTAGAACATCATTTCAAAGTGGAGATAACTCTATTTTTATTTTTTCTAACAGTTTATTATGAGCTTCCCCCAGAATTTAGTGTTTGATAGTTATACATATAAGTACTTGGAGTCATAGGAACTTCTTGTTGTCCTCTAGCAATCTCTGCATGTGATGAATGTCTGTCACTTACAACACATGGTTCAAAACCCTCTACAACCACATTTAGATTGCGGGGCATCCATTGGATTCTAGTGTTGGTTACTCCCTGCTCCATGGTAACCTTAAAATCATTTAAATTTTTTTGAGTAGAATATGCATCTAAACCCGGAGGCATGACTGAACCTGCCTCTACTACACAAATAAACATGGTTAAGAATATCAACACCATTAAAACCCTATCCCTAGAAACATAAGCACAAAATGACAAAGAGAGAATTAAACGAAGATTAAAATCATTTGTTAATGTTCTTGAGTGGAAGGAATCGATGAATCAACCATTCATAATGAGTGGCGTATTGAAGCAACCCATTTATTAGACATCCAAAAAGAGGAAACAAATGATTCATCGCCCAAACATTACTCACACGATCTATTGAAACATATTAATTAAATATAGATTATTAAATCAAACTGTAAAATGCAAGATGTTGTTTAGAATGAAATCTCATCCCTCCATATTGATATAAGACAAATAATATTCACTTCAAATAAAATTTGGGCCATCCATTAAATAAGAAATTAAAATTATGCAAGTTGTGTTCCAAAATAGATACGCCTATCGACGTAAAAATATATACATACGAGAAAAGGTTATATGTATAATAATTTCAAGAAGATTAAGGCTATTAGAACAAGGTGATATTTGGGCAAAGAGGCTAGTTTCTCTGAAAGTGGAGGTTATTACATGGACCTAGGTATTAATCACAATTTATAGTTTAGTTATTACATGGATCTTGGTATTAATCACAACTTCGAGTTTTTGGAGGTAGAGGATGACGGAGATAGAGGTCTAGAATGACAAGGATAAGGATAAAAAAACAACTAATATGCAGTTTAAATGGGTTTTTGTTTACTTTGGTTGTTTAGGAAGAAATTACATTTATTCTAATCATTCCAGTTTCAAGTATTAGATAATTTTTTAATAGTTTATTAGGCTAAATAAAATGGTGTATGTATTATATTTGAAAGTTTTTTCAAACTAAATTAATATTGGGGTCCACCTAGGTTTTATTAACCTACCTAGACTCGCTTGTGAGTGGTTGCGTTAAGTTTAAAAGTATAAGGGAAATGTCTCTAATTCGAACCCAATCCTTCTAGATGACATGCAATAGATCTACCAATTCTCTTGATTAAAAAAAAAAATTTAATAATTTATTAATATGCTTCATCAAAATTCATTATTATAATTTGCTAAAATAATTTTTAAATATTTTCAAGACAAAATATAAATTTTCAAAAAAAACTCAAATTAAAATATATATGTAACAACTTTTCACTCAATACACGAATATATATATATATATATATATATATATATATATATATATATATATATATATAAAACAACTTTTTACTCAATACACGAAAATTTAGGTTTCATATCTAGTTTATACACATATCATTCTAAACTACCTCCTAAAAAGTGCACATTACTTTTATTAGAAAAAAGAAAAATAAAAATTACACTCTTACAAATTTCCTTGAAACTTTTATAAATACACACAAATAAACTCAATGAAACTAATTACCAAATTTCTTAATAAAATTCATTAGTGAATCTAATAACATTGAATAATTGAAAAAATACACACAAATAAAATCAATGAAATTAATACAATGTAATGGTGAAGCTTCACTTTTTTACCAAATTTCTTAATAAAATTCATTAGTGAATCTAATAACATTGAATAATTGAAAATGTAACTTTCGAAGTTATGTATTAATTTTCGTGATTGGATAAACTTTGATAATTATGTTATATGGGGAGGAAGAAGTTTAAATATTTGTTCTTGCACAGACAAGTTATAAATCAAAAAATAATTATATTTTGGATTTAAATGTATATTTAATATATATTTATTTTAATTTTGGATATATTATATGTTTAGAAGGATCAATATCTTTATATCATAATACTATACTGAGAAATACATTATTGAAAAATTAAGTAATTTTTTTTTTTTTTTTTTTTACTTTCAATTAATTTTTATGCCGGAGGCGTTTTCTTTGCGGGCTTGGGGTGCGCAAACACTGTTCACCCCAGCTAATGAGAAACACTTCTCATCACCCTTGCAGCCAGTGAAATCTTGACATGTGGCAGCTCCTCAAGCAATAAAATTGTTCTATTTGCCGACCAGTTGTTGATTTGAAATTTCAATCTCTGAAATTTAGATTTGCAGATTTCTCTGAAATTTATTACGTTTGAAATTCTTATTCAATGAGTGAAATTTACACGGCACTAGAGTTTGATTTTGCTCAATGACTAAAATTTACACGGCAGATTGAAATTTATTACGTTTGAAATTCTTCAATCACTGAAATTTACATAGATGTAAAATTGAATGTGATTGACATATTTGATCGCTGGTGGATAAGAACTGTTTGCTGGTGGATAAGAAGTGACTGCACCTCCGCTCCCTGCAATTCTTTGTGACTTTTCATGGCATCCGATATTAATTCCTGGAATCATGGTTTATCAACTCTAGCCACCCAACCATTTAATACATAGAAAACAAGAAACACAACCATTTAATCCATTTAATGCATTGAAGACTACAATACTACAGACTTCCAGCTTGCAGCCGACTTCGATGTACTTAAATGTACTTCGATCTGGCTAAATAGAGTAGTGTCGACTTCTAGCTTGCAGCCCAGTTCTAGCTTCTAGCTTCCAGCCTGAAGAACTTGCAGTTGCAACCAAGTTCCACCTTGAAGAACTTCGGATTTAGAAATTGCTGGTAAGATTCTGTTACTTGCAATTAGGAAGAATATCAGTGCATTACGAATTTAGGAATAATATTAATGAGATGTTATTTAATGCTTTCATCGCACAGTGAAAAGGGTTACAATATTAGATGAGGTCAAACTGAAAATAATACAACTTTGTGGACAAACTGTTTGATTCAAACAGCATTGCAAATTTCAAAAACAGTCAACAATGTCCTCTAAGTTACCTTCTTATAGCATAAATGAAGATGGCAGCTTTGATTAAGCCGTCCTTCTCCTCAATCTGCCATTGTAGTTCATCCACCTTCGTCTGCATAGTCTCCATCTTAATAGATGAATTCTCCGCAGACTTTAAAAGTTGATCCTCCTTTTCAGACATGTGGAAAGAACATGGGAGAAGGTTATTAGAAAACGAGCATGGGAGTTTTCAGAGGAAAACAAGGACTAAAAATGAAAATGGGAGAAATAGGAGCTTTGTATTGTTTAGAAAATATGCTCTGGTCAACTGGTGAAAATAATTGGTTTGAACATAAATAAGTAGTTCGCATATGTATATTTTGGAAGCACAAGAAACAAAAAACGAAGTAGAAAAGTCATTGTACTATCACTGTGTATCCTGTTAGAACACGAAACAAGATTGTGTATCCTGTTAGAACACGAAACAGGACTAAAAAACTGATTATAGAGTCCCTTAGTATTTCAAAAATTAGTATATCATTAATATACTATAGGGTGTTCTCCAGTCAAAACTTGGTGTATAATCATTGGTGTATATGCATCTACTGCTATTTTTGTATTGGCCATGATTGGGTTTTCTAACACCGAACTATTATATAGAATGACTATCTGCATTTATCATCCCCAGAAAACACAGGATTTAAATCAATAACAGAGGAGGCGAATTGCAGATGTCTGTAACATAATTTACAATTATTGTGGTAAGAGTCGGTTTGATATCAATAACAGATCAGATCAATTACAAATCTCTGAAACACAATTATTCAATAGTGGTATTATAACTTTGATTTCTGGATCATGTAAGGAAGCAGTTAGAGTCTAGACCATTATAAGCGCAGGATGTGAGGCTATGGCACATCAACAAATATATAGTAGATTTATTAAACATAAGAAACTGAATAAGAGGTAGTTTTGCAACAATAAGCAGATAGTTCCCTATTACACCAACACTGACAACAGACTAAGTAGCAGAAATAGAGTTTATTACAGGAAAAAACAATTTGATGTTGGAGTTAATCGAAAGCAAAGTCGTACGAAGCTTCGTCATCTAGAGCACCTTACCCTTCGCTGATTTTTTCTGGCCTCACCTGACGGTGCTGCTCCACATACTCAAAGCAGTCTCTCAAGATACTGAGTGTCTGGCTTCCTCCACTCATTCCAATATTACACTAAGTTCAGGGACCCCTATTGTGCATCTGGAATATCAGCACCCCAATGATCTCCTGGAAGGCCGAGAGAAGGTGCTACATATTCGGCGATATATTCAGCAACAGGGGCATCTTCCTGTTCATGATCCTTAGTTTTTTCCGCCTCTCTGTAGAGGAGCAAATCAACCTGCAACATA
Source organism: Pinus albicaulis (assembly GCA_034641835.2). Taxonomy (NCBI): domain Eukaryota; kingdom Viridiplantae; phylum Streptophyta; class Pinopsida; order Pinales; family Pinaceae; genus Pinus; species Pinus albicaulis. The sequence goes on from JAXQQM020073530.1 coordinate 29,884, forward strand.
CCAAGTAACAAATTAAAAAAAAATCGGATGAAGTCAACACGTTCACAACTTCTGGCTTTCCAGCATGAAGGCATTTCAACAAATTTTAAGAATTAAACAAGATAAGACTGAATAATCTGAACAATGTCGTGAAATGGAGTGGAATGCAAACGAAGACTCGGTCTTACCCTTTACTTCTTTACAGACTTGAGCTTCACTGCAAGAAATACAAGTGGGCGAAAATTCTTCACCCTCTTCTTTCACATCATCGTCATGTAGGAAACAAAGCTCTTTCATGTAAAATCCAACATGTGAACCTAGCAGCACCAGCATTACCGTTTTTCTTTTTCCAGAAGGAAGATGGTGAATCGAGATATTCACAGCTCGAAATACCAAAATAAGTAGGGATGGAAATAAATTTAAATCTTTTATTAGAATAAAATTACAAAATGTTGAAGAGTCGAATAGAATAAACAACCAGAGGAAACACATCAAAACGAGAGGAAACAAAATAAGAAATGGGTAAACAAAAAATGACACAGTTACAGCACTGCAAGTGATAAGCGGAGAATTGAGTTAGGTGGCAAGATAGTGTGAAAGAGAGATAGACTCTCATGCAGCAGAACACGTGGCCACATTATTCTCCAACAGAGGGGGTCTGCCGTATTCTAGGTGTCAATATTTTAAATTGCCATGAGGAAGGTCTCACCTGAAGTGCTATGTCGAGACTTAAGTTTGTATAGGGATCATATGGAGTGACTGTTGAGACTAACACCCAACCGGTTATTCGTAATTTCAACACGAGCTTCAGTTTATTCATAATTTCACATAGAAACCAAGTTATAAAATCATGGTTAGCGCTATACTATAGGTTTGAAACCACTGACCAAGATGAACCTTGCTAATGGGAAATACAATATATCATTTACTAGTGTGGGATGTTTGTGGCCAGTAGATGAAAATAACTTATTTATTGCTAGCTTTATTTTAGACCAGGGTCCACATTGATGTTCAATAAACGAGGTCTGCTGTAGTCCAGGCACTGTGTTAAAAACCAATTTTGTATAGGGCTCGTATAGTGTGATTATTGAGAGTAGCACCTAACCATTTATTCATGCTTTCACTTCAACTATTATGCATTTATGTAACCATCAAATTGCACCCATTATATATCTAGTCAATGGTTAAACATTGCCATATCAAGAGCTATCATTATATCTTAAAAACATAACAACTATTTGATCTGTTTACTGGTATCCAGCATCCCAGAGAATAAACAATAGAAAAATACATCATCACCATAGAACATAAAAATAACAGAATTTTTAAAGGGGACTCATTCAATTTATCTCCAAAATAACCCACTATGTTATTCATAATCGTTCTTCAGTCATGAGACTGTAATATCCCAAAGGGATTTCTGTCCTTATTTCGAGTAGTTTCTATTTTCAAACTCACCTTGAATCTCAGTAGAGTTATTTTGATATTTTCAAGGTAGTTTTTATCTTCAATTTTTTTATGTTTGAATTTCACTAGAGTTATTTTGATATTTCCAAGGTAGTTTTTATCTTCAATCTTTTTATGTCAAATGCTTGAATTTTACTAAATTTATTTTGATATTTCCAAGGTAGTTTTTATCTTTAATTCTTTTATGTCAAACCGAATGCTTAGAAAAATTATTTTGATATTTCCAAAATAGTTTTTATTTTCAATTTTTTTTATTTAATGTAAAACTTGAAATAAATATTAAGTGAACACCACACAAACTCATAGATTTCAATTTATAGAATTGAAATCTGATATCAGATTTACAATGGATTTTATAAAATTATCTACAAATTTAAAATTAAATTTTGTAGAATTTTATTAATATATAGAATTATCTAAAATTCTAATTTAAAATGAATGAGTTATACATTTATAGATTTTTTAATTTAAATGTTATATTTAGATATTTTATTAAATATTTATATTGTTTATGATACATTTCATATTTTTTTTTAAATTTAACTAGATTACAATTTTATTTTATAGTATAATAGATTATTATTAGCTATACAAAAATTAATATATGAATTAAATACATATATATTAAGAAAATTAACAAGATTCTTAATTAGGGTGATTCACTCTCACATTATTATAGAGATTATTAATATGTCAATAAGCTTTTTTATAATACCATGGACTATTACCATAATTTACTTACCATAAGTCCAAAAACCCATAACTCATGTTCATATAATATATTTTTTTAATTAATCAATTTAATTAAAAAGGGAGATGATATAATTACTTTTAAAATAAATCTCAATTTTTAATATGTGACTACTATTATGAATATTCTAGAATATTTTCAGTGAAGGGTAAATCCCTACCATCTACCTAATAATTATTGATAAATAAATTAAAATTCTAAAAACCTTAATTGATAATTAAATTACAACTTTGGAAACCCTATTACAAAATAGACACACTTACAGACATAATTAAAATTTTAGAAACCTTATTTCAAAATAGACATTTCTCTTGCCTAATTACTTATAAATATAGATCTTTTAACTAAAATGTCATGTTGAAGTATTAAAAAGATGTCTACATTATTTATATATTTATACAATTGTATACACAATTATAGAGAACATTATAAAATGTAGCAAGATTTAGAACTATATCTATACATAAGCATTACTATGATGCTCAAACTCAATACTAATTACCTAAGTCAATATTAACTATCCACTACTATAAATATAACTTTAAAAAAAGATAAATTGAAATATTCAACGAGATATCTACATACTTCAATTCAATATATAATAGTGTAACAACATATTAAAATAAATTAATATAAAAATTAGTTATGCATAAATATAAATCCCTAACCCAAACATCAAATATAATCTTTAAATATATATATATATATATATATATATATATATATATATATATATATATATATATATATATATATATATATATATATATATATATATATATATATATATATATATATATATATATATTAAAGTATTCAACAAGATATCTACCTATTGCAATTCAATATATAATATTGTAACAATATATTAATATTAATAGAAAATTAATACAAAAATCAATTATGCATAAATATAAACCCCTAACCCAAACACCAAATAATATCTGAATTGTAACAATGCCTATAAGAATCTAACTCAAAATGAAATCCTTGTATAAATCTCTTATGCTAAATGAATAATAAAATACCACATCATTGATAAAAAAAAAAACAATTTGCAATATTCAAAGAAACTCTTTCTGATTAACACTTTATCAATTTATATTTAAAAATACAATTGCAAACTTTTGGGTGACATCATCCCATGAAGCTATAATCTGAAGTAGAAACTTTACATTTGTCCAACTTCAAAAAGTTAACCTTTTTAAACTTTGCATTTGTCCAACTTCAAATTGTTCCTAGTTTTAAGATCTTTTCTTCCATACTCTTGAAATGGGATAAAATCTTAAACACAAATCAAGATGACTGGTTCAGAAAATTAAAAATTAAATTATTAACAATGGAGGCATACTGAAAATTTATCTAAAATCAACATGATTAGTTCATAAAACTAAATTATTAACAATGGAGATATATTCACAATTTCTCTCCATAAATATTATTTGAAAATAATGTTGACCTTGTACAAATTTATTTAACCTAATTAGTTTCAATACATCTTAGAAAATTTACACCCCACAATCTATGATTTATTATCTTCAACTATATCATTGAACTATTTAGTTAAATTTCAATTAAGAAACACAAATATTAATTTTCAACCACCAACCACTAATTTTGAACATGAATTTTGCATTATTTGTATTTTAGACAACTTTTCTTCTTTTATAGAAATCAAATTTGTGATCATTAAGGCATGAAAGGTATTAAATTCTTGTTATTTATAGAAGGCATAAAAATTTTAATAATTCCGGGGACTATCGATTTATCATTGTATAAGATTTTTCGTTATATTGGGGCATTCAAGGCATAATGGATTTATGCTTTAAGGTGAGCACCTAAAAAATTTAATAGAAATTTTTTATGAATCTTGTCAATTCTTGTTTATTTCCTTTAGCTCTCTTAAATTGCAAACTTAGAAGTTTTCGTTCTTTTATGTACACATCCTCTTCTTTAGTTTCTTTACCTTCACATTTATATTCGCTAGCAGTGCCTTGTTTTAACAAACCAGCTGCATCGCCATGGAAACATCCTTGACCTGCAATGGGCTCTCGTCGCTCCTTGCTGGTGCTATCGACCTGCAACCAACCCTACAGATCATTGCACTTGAGCAGATAAATTATGCTTGAACTACAACGCCTCGCTACTGCGTATCATTGTCCGATGGTGCTCACAAGCACACCGTTCTACTCCCTTCTTCACATACAGAGTTTGCGCAGAATGAGGAGTTGCAAATAGGCTCGATAATTCGCCTCACAAGAAGCTCGTGCACGTATGCACATCATTCCATGTAAGCTATGCACATGCCACCTCCCCGCTTCCTCCCCTTTACTGATTCTCCTCTTATGTCCCTTTTTTATCTCAATTCTCATTCATAACATTTTACTTCCCCTCTTTGCTAATAAATATCTCATTCTTGCAGGTCACTTTGTCTCATCGATCTTGACATACTACAGCGTGTTGCACCATTGGTTGGTGACCTAGCCCCTATTATTCTCTCCACTGAACAGATAATCCAAGCCATCTCGTCCTCCTCTTCTTCCTCTCCCTTTTCATCGCCACCCTCCCTTGACATTCACTCCTTGTCCTCCCAAAACTCCACCCTAGCATCTACAACTGCTCTCCCTTTTAAAGCACTCTCCCCTACCTGAAAATCTTGGTCCATCTAGGGCAGAGTCCTTTCAAAGACACCCCTTCGTGAATATAGCAATGCACGGGGCACTGGAAAATCACTAGGGTTTGACCTTGTCGATCGTGACAGCGATCGAATCCACGTCTCCGCCTTCAATGAGTTGGCAGAATCCCTACATGCTCTCATTAAAATTGTCCACATTTACAATGTTGCAAATGGGACCATAAATATCCCCAACCCTTCATATAACCATCTCAAATGGCCATTCGAAATCCTCCTCTTCTCTTCATCAACAATGTCACAAATCTTCGTTGATGACCTTACAATTCCTTCCCATACCTATCAATTTGTGCCTGTAAGTTCCCTCAAACTTTCACCTCCTAATTCAATCGTTGATGTCATAGGTATTGTCGCCTCCCTCGCTCCTGCGTCTATCATTCGCAAACGCGATGGCTCTGAGACTCCCAAGAAAACTATAACTCTTCGTGATATGTCCGGGAGCAGCATTAATGTCATTTTGTGGGGTGAACACTACCATGCTAAAGGTCGTGCAATCTCTGAAATGCGCATGGCTCGTGAAATTTTTGTGCTTGCAATTAAAGGGGGAAGGATCGTCGAGTTCAATGGCCAAACTATCGGCACAATCCCGACCACTTCGCTACTTATAAATCTAGATGTCCCTGAAACACGACAACTGAAAGAATGGTGTGACGGAGAAGGAAATAAAGCACCCTCACCGTCGCTCAGCCGCAAATACACAAGTACAAGCAAGAGGCCTTTGAGTTCGAAAACAATTGCCGACATTTTGTCAATGCAACCTGACGAAAATATCCCATGGATTTCGCTTCGTGCTACTGCTACCTATATTAACATGGATGATTTCTACTTCCTCACATGTCCCCTTATCATTGATGGGATGCAATGCATGAGAAAGGCTTTACAACAAGATGACAACACCTACCAATGCTCGAAATGTGAAGGCTTGTTCAATGAGTGCGACTATCGCTACATGCTTCGACTCCATTTGCAAGAACACACTAGCCACCTCGAAAATGTTGTCACTTTTGACAAAGCCGAAAATGCCCTTCTTGGCGTCTCCACAAAGGACCTCTACCTCCTCTCAACCGATCCTACAAGTGTTTTTGACATATATAGCAAAATCAAAGGATGACATTTCCTCTTCACACTATCTTTAAAGAGGGATAGATTCAACGGTGTTGAATGACTACGCCCAACTCTTACGCACGCAGAAGAACTTGCGTACGATGAGGAATAAACTACCCTCCTAGAGGCCCTATAATTAGGTCCTCCCCCCCCCAACCCATTCTAACACAAACTATAGCCGTTTGTTTCTTGCTCTCACTCATATCTCCCCCACCTCTCATTCGATACATACTTTCCCCATAATAGCTTCCTGCAAAAATGCCCACCCTCCGCCACACATTTTGAATTCCTTCCCATCGTTCCTCTTGCAGTCTTTTTAAACCTTGATTGCCATTCCTCATCCATTTTTCAGACATATTTTGTAATCGTAACTATATATTTTCATTCCCCTTCTACTTTCTACTAGTTCTCCTAAACGCTTGAGCACCCACTCCTTTCTTCCTGACGTTTTGTATATATGTCATTCCACTATGATTTAATGGATCTTTATAATATATGAACATTTAGTCACATGGTTTTGCCTTTCCTCCTTCATTGTTTGATCTTCTTTACAACACACACATTTTCTAAATGTACATATCAATACGCTATGCTTACTATAAAAAATAATACATAAATTTCTTCTTCTCTTTTTGTAAAATACAAAATATGTCTTCACTTTACTCTAGCCAATACATGCAACATGTAGTTGATTTCAAAATAAATGTTTTTCAATTTGAAATATCCAACACACATTTCTAAGAAACCCATACTCAATACATTTTCACTTTAATAATCACTCGCAATATACTTCATGCATTTGACATACCTTTCCTTACTTGCAACAGCTATGCCAACCCCGCCAGAAAACAATGTGGGCAGGGAACAACAATGACGCCACTACGCACTTAACAAAGACATCATCAATGCACGTCGTTGCCTCCTCTCTTCAAATCGTCAAACAAACCTTCACTCTCAAACCAACATAACTCCCATTCCTTCACAAAATTTCGTCCTCCCCATACATCCCACCCAAACTTTCCAACTTCCCCTTCCATCTCCACTTCCTGACCGACCCTTTCCAAACGCTTCAACTCCTTCAAATCTTGCCTACCCTTTACATATGCCACCCCATGTTCCTCCCTTTCCACCTCCCCAACAATTTCTCCCCATCCTTCTCCAACATGCACATTTTCTCTTTCGTGAAAGGATCGATGCACTTTGTCCCATCCAAGTTTTCTCAATTTATCATGAAGCTTACCCATCCATGAAAACAAAAACAAGTCATGGAATAATTTGTTGTACCCATTGTGCTACCGAACGATCAATGCATCATTTCTCCTCTACAAATAACATGGACCTAGGTATCCAACCACATGTCCTATCCTGCCTAACTCAAGTTGAAGAGATGCTCATTGCTCGTGTCAATCCCGTTCTTCAAGTCACCCATGCACGTGGTGGCCAATTGAAATATTCTGGTCATACTATTAGCTTTCCACAAGATATCACAAATATTTTCACCTCTCTTCCTCGCATGTTGTCAAAACTAGACATCTTTTTGTAAACAAAACTAGCTATGATGAAAAAAACTATGCATTTTTTGTTAGTCGATCACATGTCCATGCAGCTTTGCAATTCAAACTACAAAACGACCCATACTACAAAGATGTCCATATTAACCAACTTTCCCTCTCCACTTTGCCTATTTCACCTACCAACATTTCCAACATGCTACACCATATCAATATAGCTTCTATCACACTCCATGAAGCCATTCCAGAAATTCCTAATTTTGAACTTCCCCACTCATGCCCGTCTGACCTCCACCCATCCTCCTTTGTTTAAACTCTACCAAATTGTCATTCTGAACTTGATGAAATACTTGCCTACATAGATTCGTCCAATTCAACAACCACCCATTCACTTCAATGGCCGATCATTGGCCTCTCCCCAATCAATGAATACAACACAGAGGGCCTATTCTCCATGGCCTTCCCCACCCTCTTCCCCACAGGATCTCCCATGATTAACCAACCAAGAATTTCAAAAGTGGATATGCAAGAATACGATTTGCATCTAATGCACTACAATGGCAATTGTTTTGCACAACATCCTCGCTTCCAGTATTACTTGTACAACCTTATCATGCACCATCGCAGCCAAGCAACTGCCTCTGTTTTCATTAAAAGGGACCTTTCAAACACCCTTCCAGCAATAGTCGCTGACCTTCGCCATCAACTCCAACAAACCCCACCTTGAACCATTCTAGACCAAATTATGCGTTTCGGGTCATCCTTGCGTGGAAGCTGTTCTTTCTGGACTAGGGCTAGAGGGGAACTTACAGACATGATCATTCAAATTGGTACCCCTACCACATTCTTCACACTAACTGCAGCTGATAAAAAATGGCCTGACTTGCATAATTTGATGCCTTCCAACCCTCCATCCAATTCAAATGAGCACACTTGATGGAGAATCCAAAATATTGTTAGAAACCCACATCGTGCATCTCAATATATCCATTGCAGATTCACAATATTCCTAGAATAGGTCCTACTTAAAGGATTCCATGTAAAGGATTACTGGTGCAGGTATGCATACTATTCCTTCCTTCTCTTATCTTTCATTACTTTCACTTCCATGCATCCAATCTTACTATTTGTCCCCTTCCTTTATAAGGTATGAATGGTAACATCGCGGCTCCGCACATATCCATGGGTTTTTGTGGCTTCCAAATGCACATGCTATGGACAATCTTGATTGGACCAACCCCACAGATGTCCGCGCGGCTACGAAATTTTTTGATAAGTACTGCACTGCTTGGAATCCTCGCCCGCTTCACAGTAGAGCTCCTGGAATAAATCATTCATCTCTACAAGATCCATGCCTCCTTAGCACACATGAAATATTTACAGGCAACCAGTTACAAGACTATGAAAAAGTCCTCAATTCTATTCAAAGACACACAAATTTCCACTCTTCTACATGTTTACGAAAAAGAAATAATGCTACATCTTGCCGCTATGGAGCCCCATGGGAGGTTCGCAACACCTCATCTCTTCACATTGATGGTTCTGGCAAAAAAGTGTACTCCCCTACTAGAAATGATGGCAAACTCAACATGCACAATTCTCAGCTACTTGCAATATGGAGGGCCAACATTGATTTTCAACCAGTTCTCTCACGCCATGCTGTGTTGAACTACATTTCAAAGTATGCAGCAAAATCAGAGGCAAATTCTAAAAACTACTACCAAATGCTCTCACGCCTCTCACAATGCTCCCCCCAGATGCTCCTACTATCACTATCGTCCGCAAAGTCCTCACCGAAATTGTTGTTGATCGAGACATTGGTGCACAAGAAACATGCCACATGCTACAAAAACTCCCACTAACAAAGTGTAGTCGCTCTTTTGTCTCCCTCAACGTAAAAAAACAAGTCTTCAAACGTGTATCGCATGAATTAGATGGTCATCTTCCATCAACACCTTTCATCGCCTCCTACATGCAAAGACCACTTGCACTCGAAAGTTTGTCTCTTATTGAAGTTGCACGCTCCTGGTCCTTCTCTGCCCGTCAAAAAACATCACCATGGAAACAAATATTCCCTCCCATGGTTGTCCGCGTTCTTCCTCGTTACACCTCCATTCCATTGAAATAATCACCATCCTATGTAGACTTCTGCTGGAGCGAACTCCTTCTATACTTCCCTTTCCATAGCCTCCCTAAGGATATTGGCATATCCGATGCAGGAATTGTTGCACACTGGGAAGAAATTAGCCACACATATCAACCTTGGCATGTTCACCGCAAACCATCCACCCTGGACCTTTCCAACTCTATTTTTTCATCCCTAGACAACCCTCCCCATGCCCCCACACTTGACATGCATGAATGGAAATTTCTCTCTCAACTCCACCCAGGTAACAACCTCCTCCTCGATGAGCTTGAAATGCTTGGCCATCGTGAGTTTGACACAAACCATAATTGGGGCTACTCTACAATCCCTCCACACTTACAAGAAACAACCATCTGCTTCATCGACTCCACCGGCTCCTCCACAAGATCCCACCAACTCCTAACTCCATGCGCACATTCCCTTTCCTCCTTGTCCCCAAGCCAAACCATTGCATTCAATATCATTTTCTCCCACTTCCGCAACAACATTTCCAAAAAAACACTCAAAATGATAATCCAAGGCACTGCTGGTACCGACAAGTCATTCCTAATTGAGTGCTTAAAAAATGCATTCCTTGAAAGCTCTACCATCGGAAAATACCCCCTGCTACTACTTTCTCCTACCGGTGTTGCAACATTCCACATTAATGCTTTGACGATCCACTCTGCTCTTCGCATCCCTATATCCTCTATGGAGCCTTTAGAGGGTCAATCCCTCCTAAACCTTCAAGAACAACTTCAACATATCAATTACATTCTAATTGACGAAATGAGCTTCATTGGTCCTAAATTTCTTTCTAAAATTGATGATCGCTTGTGCGAGGCATTCCCATCAAATAGAAACAACCCATTTGGTGGACGTTCTATAATCCTTGTGGGTGACCTTGGCCAACTACCACCTGTAAAAGACACACCAATGTATGTAGGAACTTCTCATGGCACTGCACTTTGGCAAAGCTTCAATACTATGGTTACGCTTGCAACAATGTTTCGGAAACAAGGAACAAGTCCTGCACAGATTTCCTTCCGCGAAATCCTCTCCAACCTTCGCAATGCAACCCCCACTTTTACTGATTGGAATCTTCTTATGACACGTTCAAAAACAAATCTTCCTGAAGCTGAAGTCCAATCATTCTCCAATTCAATGCATCTTTATTCAACAAATGAGGCTGTTGACCTGCACAATAAATTGATGTTAAAATTATTAAATCAGCCAGTTGCACGTTGTTATGCTGCCGAAAAGAGGAAACTCGAAACTAGGCAACCAAAAGATGATCAATTATCAAAGAAAATACTCCTCTGCATTGACCAACATGTTATTCTCAAAATAAATTTGTGGGTTGGCGCTGGTCTTGTTAACGGTTCGCTCGACACCGTTCGTGCAATCGTGTATGCATCAGGTTGTACACCACCAGAACTACCGTCCTTTTTTGTAGTTGCCTTCCCTCACTAAAATGGTCCACCATGGGATCCTTCGAATCGTACATTTGTGCCAATCCCCCCCATCACAAGGGGCTCGCGCACACAGATGCCTCTCGGCATGGCATGGGGCTTAACAATCCATAAATCGCAAGGCATGACACTAGATAAGGCAACAATCGACATCGGCAACATTGATCGGCAAGGGCTCACTTTCACAGCTATTTCAAGAGTTCGCTCGCTTAATTATCTTTTCATCTCCCCTGCCTTCTCCTTCTCATGCTATTCACGAATGCAGGGGAACCCTTTCGTCATGCGCAGGAAACAAGAAGAGGCATACCTTGCCTCCAAATCTATTACTCACACTCCTTGAAGAGCTCCTACTATTGGTACCTTCCCTTCGCTTGCATTCCACTTTTACTTCTTTCATCTTCTTCCTCATAATAAGACCTTGCAAATTTCCTGCTTCATTTACATTTTCATTTTCCAATATCATTTCAATACATATTTGTTCCTACTATTTCTTTCTTATTATGCTTTCCGTTATTAGTGTAAAATTTTTACATGTTCACTTACATGCTTTTCCTTTCCTTGCAACAACTATGGATTGCATCTACCTTTCTCAACTCAACAAATTCTACGAAGAAATCACTGAACAGGAGAATGCACTCCTCATTGTACAACAACACTTCTTAGTTCCACCTACTCTACCACTATACCGTTTGCGCCCAACATTGCAACTACTCCAAAAGATCAAAAAATTCATGCGTCTCCTCATTCATGTACATGAAAGAGATGCACACAGGCATCTTCGAGCATACTATCTTAGTCGCGTCCCAACTTTGGACATCAATTGGTGCTGTCGCTGTCAGGCAACCCCTTGTATTTACGACTAGGAATATCCCCTACTTGCAACTGATCACCTTGCATGCATGATCAGTCTACTATGCTATCACTTGTTCCTCCTTTTTGTTCCAAATGGGTTTTCTTCTGTATTTAACAATATCACTCTTACTCTTTTTTCTTGTACCATAATGTCAAACTGCCTACTACTGCGAGTTTTAATAACATGTACAACCTTTTTAGCATTACATTACTTCAATACAAGTCAATGATGCCTTGGGAAAGATCTATATGATGCACAAGATATCTATGGTCTTCTATATTGTATACTATCTATTTTCATCATATCAGTTATGCCTACATATCTAAATCTCACAAATTATTTCCTTTATACGCTCTCATTTTATACGATTATAAATCGATTCACAAGCGAACCTATTGTTTATTTTCAAATAGTTTGCTTCTAATTTAAATTACATTCGTGCAAATTTGAGTAAATTAATTCTACTATTATTAAGACATAATGATTTAAGATAATAACCACAAAGTTATAAAATTAATGTCATGGAGATGAAATTACCTACCTTCTTTCTTCCTTGAATTTGAGCAAACAACATATTTAATTTTCATAGTTTGAAATCTAAAAATTCATGTAATTAATCAGTGGCAGATTTTACCCCTCATAAATTCACATTCATCATGTTCCCTAACATGTACCACAAAATGATTCATGTCTCCTCCTTCCGGCGTTCCCTTGCACCCCCGGTGCAATTGCTAGTTATATATGTTGTTGATGTTGAAATATCTATTTGTTAATAGTTTTTTAAATGTTACATGTCAATTTCATGTTAAGAATTGAAGGAATTACACATCTCTCTCTTACTAATAGAAAGCACTTGTGGTATTTTTTTTTAAATGTTGCATGTTAACTCCATGTTAAACATTGAAGGAATTATACATATCTCTTGTAATAATAGAAAGCACTTATGGATGTAAGAAATTTTTTTTTAATATCTCCCTCTCTCTACATAAACGTTAATTAAAAAAAAAAAATTCCCTGCAGAAAATCAGGGTAGGTCCACCCAAAGGGACCACACCCCCCAGCCAAAATAATCCAAGCCTAACCTCGAGGGTGTTGAGGAGAATTTAACCCGTGACCTCCCAATGGAAAGTTTCTTTAGCAACACGACCTCAATCAATTGAGCTATCCCTCAGGGCTAATTTAAAGATATTTTATTTTAAAGTGAACTTGAAATGTTTAATTTATAGCTATTTTTTTTTATCATATTTTTTTTTAAGTATCACTTGTTAGCCCCATGTTGAGGATGGAAGGAATTACACATCTTCCTCATAATGTGCTTTGGAAAGTGCCTCTTTACATAAACAACTATTTTAGTCTAGAAATACCATCTCATTTTAATTAGTAAAATTAAAAAATATATTTTATAATTTCTTCACTCAACTTTCAAATCTTGTCACGTTCCCTAATTTTTTGGTTAGTTTGGTTGTTGATTATAGATTTTCATTTAATGATAATATTCTTTTATGACCTCTTATGATTCATTTTAATAGCAAGAATTTAGTTAAAAAATAGAGTGTTGTACCAACTTGTTATTCAAAAGATACATGCAAAATGGATTTGATAATTTTTATTTTCTAGTTAGAAAGAGTTGGCCAATTTAAAAAAGGAATTTTAGCTAGATAATCATGACATGGTGATTTTGGAAAAGGTCAAAAGCCTTTCATGAGTTATTCCCTTAATTAAAATAGCAATGCAAGTCCCTTTGTATTGATAGAGGGAATATTATTAAAATTGGTCTAAGGCCTCCAAAGAGGTATAATCTTGACAATTACTATCACTATCATTGCATATAAAAAAAATTCAAACCTTAATATAAAGTTAAACAACATGTGGGATATAAAATTATATAGGAGACATTGTTATTTTAGATCTCTTCATTATATCTAGTTCAAGAAGACAAAATTTGTTGGGAGGCCTTTCTTTAGACCATAGATTACAATACCTGATACCTGATAATAGAATTTTACAAGAAGTTAATGGACAAAATTGTGGTAATAAGGTGGGTAGGAACACACACACTAAGGAACATGTGTACATTCCTAAAATGTGAATGTGTTCCTAGTCCTATAACTTTTATTCTCTCCTAATTTCCATTCATTCTTTCTAACTCAAATGTTTTAGGAACACATGCATGTTCCTAACCAAGATTGCACATGTGCTTTAGAACACACATTCTAAGCAAGAGCACATACACACTTTAGAACACATGCATGTTCCTATGCAAGAGCATGCATATACTATAGAAGAACACACGCTCTTAAGTATAATCATGCGCGCATTCTAAATCACATGCCAATTATTGTTACATTACATGAAAATCTAGATAACCTACCATATTTTCACGTAAGGTTGGTGTTTTCTCCTCTCACCATCTCTAGGGCCCTGAGACACATACCTAGTGGTAAAATGCTAATGGTACCTATATAACTAGTTAGAGGCAAAGGATGCCCTCAAGAGGTTTTATGGTGGTTCAAGGTCTCATTCTTGGCTCTAGAAATTTAGAAGTTTCGTTTAGGTCCTAAGCATTTACTTCAGTCCCCTAATCATATCTAAGGTCTATAATTTGAATTTAATGTTCAAAAACACATAATTATGACTATCCCCATATTAAGAGGAACAATACCCTATAAAGGTTCTTCATGGGAATTCAACATGACATTATTGTTCCTAAATGCATAGAAGTTTCCTTTAGGACCTAAATCCCAACATGTGTAAAAGTTTTATACTTCATCCAATGCTTGGGTTTATATCTTAACCATATAAGGCCTTAAAACCCATACATAATGTTCAAAACTTTTGTGAGTGACCTAACATCCTTTCTCAGATGCTAAGGCCCTATAGAAGTCATGTGTGGTGCTTTGAGAAATTTTCATGGCTTTTATGCCATAAAACATTTTTTTAGGACTAGAGGCATGACTATTTTTCCTACATCCCTTTTAAGACCTTGTGATACTTACCTAATTCTCATAACCACCTAGTTCCATTGACATCCTGATAGGTCAGGATACTCTCAATTCACCATGTGTGGTTGTTTGAGGCAGCCTTATTGGAATTGGATGGTTAGAAGCTTCTTTTAGGGTCTAAGGTTCATTTTTCCTCCCTTTAATAATTTTAGGGCAAAAATACACATAATTAGTGTTAGTAAATGCTAATCATAACCATATTCTTAATCAGAGGCAAAAGATTCCCTTGAGAGGGCATTTATAGTGTTTAAAGGCCTCATTCTTCACCCTAACAACTAAGAAATGTCCTTGAGACCCTAAGACTTTGGTTCCCCCCCTTAATCACATCCAACATACATAGCCTCATATTTAGTGTTCAAAACTTAATAGTGTTTCCTATATTGATCTAAACACTAAGGATACCCTAGAAGCATCCTTTGTGGTGATTCAACATGTCAATGTTGGCCTTAGATGAATACAAGATTCCTTTGGGACCTAATTGCAAAGATTAATCTTTCAATCATTTCCAAGGACCCAAGACCCATATTTAATGCTCATGGTCTCCCAATGATGTCCATATACCCACTTGAATGACAGATATCCCCTTAAGATGTCATTTATGAAGGCTAATTTAAGGCATGCTTCTTGGACTTGGATGGCTAGAATATTCCTTTAGGACATGAGGTTCATGTTTCCTCCCGTAACCATGTTAAATACCTAAAAACCAATAAATAATGCTAAAAAGTGATAATCATACCTCTATACCTCGGTATATGCAAAGGATGCCATCAATAGGTAATTTGTGGTGGTTCAAGATGTCATTCTTATCCAAAAAAGGATATAAGATTCCTTAATGGTTTAACTCATGCATTTGTTCTCCTTACCATATATAACATCTAGAGACCCATACTTAATATTCAAAATGCATAATGTTGATTATTCCCATATAGAGATTGAAAGGTCCTTTGTGGTGGTTCAAAATGTTGTTGTTGACCTTAGTTCCTAAAAACTTTCTTTCAGGGACCTAAGAATTGAGTTTCCTCTATTTATCATGTACATGTACTTAAGACCCATACCCAATGCACAAACCTAAAGTCCAAGGATCCATTAAATAGGTCATATGTGGTGGTTTCAGGTATCATTCATGACCATTAAGCCCTATAGCTGCTCAAAACATCGAGAGATTGGATGTGGTGGTTTGAGGAACTATGTTTGGCCTTGTATTCGTATAATATTTCTACTCTTCCTAAGGCTTGGGTTTCCCCACTTGACCATATCAAGGCCCTATGATTCATACATAATCCTTAAAATATTGATAGGGAACTAACATCCTTTCTTAGAGGCCAATAATACCGTCCACAGATCATTTGTGGTGCTTTGAGGCATTTATCAAGACTGATCATCATAATCTAAAGTGATTCCTTGAACAACAATTGTATTCACCAGAGCAACATAAATAGTTCACTAAGATGTTGGGGTGATATATATGAAGGGTAAATAGAATTTTGCGGTTGAATATTTATCTAGAAAATTCGATAAGGATTGGTCCCTCCTTTCCCTATAATTACCAAGCCTAGGGTGGCTCAAGGATGCTTATCAGGAATTACTATAAAAAAATACTTTAATATAGCTATCCATTGGATTTAGCTATATCATAAACCACCTACAAGTTAGACATGACAACAAGACACATGTTGGTATAAAGAGTGTATTATTTTGGAAAAATATTAATCCTTAAAACACAAAGCCTTATAGGAGCTACATTAATCATTGATAGCATGTCACTCTATCATTCATAAAACCTATTAAAGAACTAAGGATTCCTTCTTCTAGGATGGAAATAAAAAATATATCCAAGACATGATAACATCTTGTAGTTCTTACTAAAGAAATGTAGGAGAGACAATGAAGATACCAATGGAATTCAAACCATTACTAGTACTAGCCTAGATTTGAACATACATTTCAATGTATTTTTTCGTGGGACTCCCAAAAGAAGTTAGTAAATCAATCATCATGGTGGTTTTTGACTATATTTCGAAATTTTCTCACTTTTATCCCCTAAATCATTCTTTCACTACTTATTTAGTGTCCTAGGAATTCATGAATTATATCATTATGCTACATGTCATGCCCACTTCCATGATCTCAAATCAAGACCCCACATATATCGGTGAATTATGGTAGGAAATATTTAAACTTCAAGGTACATAATTGAATATAAACATTACATATAATCCTCAAATTGATGGTCAAATAGAAGTGTTCAAAAAATTCTTAGAACCCCATTTGAGATGCTTTGCTTATAAACAACCACACCAATGGGAACAATGGGTTTCCCTTATCGAATGGTCGTACAACACTACTTATCATGGAGATACGAAAATGACACCAATTGAAATTGTATGGCCGAAAAACATTGTTAAAGGAATCCTATGTATCAGAGGCCTCTAAAGTTCATGTCGTAGATAAAATTCTTTACATTGGAGAAGTCACCATCAATATCCTCAAGGAACAATTTGTTATGGGATAAAATCAAATGACACAATAGGTTGAACAACATATATTTGAATTATCTTTTAATGAATGGGATCAAGTGTTTATTTTCTCGCATCCTTACAATACAAATTACTTAAAGAAAATATCCCCAAAATCTAGCCTGTAATTTTTATGGTCTCTATTAGATAATACAACATATAGGTAAGGTCACTTACAAGTTGGATCTCCTAGTCTAATACAAGATTCATCCAGTGTTTGATGTGTCTTATTTGAAGAAGGTTGTAGGATCAATGTTCAAATTGCAAACCAACCTACAAGAACTTGATGAAGTAGGTTCCATTTGGATCTAGGTAGATGCGACATTGGATATTAGAGAGAAAAAATTGTGCCAATGCATGATCAAAGAAGTATTTATATAGTGTAAAGATATGTAACTAGGAAATTCCACATGAGAATTAAAAATGATTCTCCAATAATTTCCTCACCTTCATCCTTGATGACAACACTAATTTTACAGTGGGAGGGCATGTTAAGGTCATATTCTAACCCCCTTAGATAGTTTATTAATGTATGAGGGCACCTTATTTTAATAAAGCAAAATAAATATTCAATTAATACTCACTCATTGTAAAAATGGTAATTTTTATTAAGAGGTTCAAAGTTAGTTGGTCAACCCTCATAATAACGGGGCCATAGGTAGTTAATATTCTCTATGGATAGTTATACATTTAGCAGAAAGTTATTTAATTATTTATCAAAAATTGTTATTATATTTGCGGTATTTTTATTGGAGGTTGCCCCCTTGAAGAGGAAAATAAACATATCTCTTTCTTTTTAATTATCAACGAGATTTTTCTTAGGGATTCTCTAGGATTTTCTGTTTTATTCTTGGGTTTTTCACTATATTTTATGTGATATATCTAAAGATTTTAGGTCAAGTAAAATACAAACACCTTGTAATGGTACCCATATCCCAGTTAATGGGGAGATGAAACTGTGAAGATGTTACATGTGGACGATTCAAGGCATTTTTTTGGAGTTAAATCCCTGGAAGCATACTTTAAGTACCAAGGCTCAATTTTCCTCTCTTGATAATGTCTAACACCCCATGACCCATACATGGTATTGTTAAACTTCTATTGGTGTGCATGTTTCAACTTTAAGGACAAGTATCCCATAAACATGTCATATGTGATAGTTTGAGGACTCATTAATAGCTCTTGAGCTTCAAAAAATATTTTTTAGGCCTAAAGAGCATGTTTCATCACTTAAGTGTTGGTTTAGGACTTTGATACCTAGAAAAAAAATTCATGGCCTAAGTCCCAATTTTCCTCCCCTTATGATGTCTAGCACCCATATATGCATACTTAATGATCAAATTATCCTAATGTCATTGATATCCACAGATGGAGGTGAAGGATATACTCGGGGAAAAGGAATAAGTTACATAGCACATGTGCATATAGGAATTCACCCATGTTTTAGTAAGTTCTTTATAATAGGTGTGTGTTTCTTTCATTTGATATTTTTGGGAATTATGATAGACATATTTAAAATAAATTTATTTTTTGACTTTTTTTCTTTAGATTTAGGTTTAAATTAACAAACTTAATGGTTTGGGTTACAAATACATCAAAATATCCATTTTTTCCTAAATGGTTCTTACTATTCTATAGTTCCTGTTATTTTTATATATGTTATACAAATTATTCTATTCTTCTATTAGTGTCTGACCCTAACCCATTTATTAATGTAATAATCCCAAGAGGCCACGTAAGAGTCAAGATTAGTTAGTTTAATAAATAAATCTCGTAATCATTGTAAGTAGTTGACCCACATTAAAAGGGACCACAATTAGTTATAACGGGCCATAGCTAATGAATAAATTGGTTAACCCACATTATGCAAGGGACCACAAATACTTAGGCTTTTGGGTCTCAAGAAAATATATATTTTTGAATATAGTAAGGGAAGTCTTGTATCATGTTTTGTCATTGAGCTCTACTCTATTAGAGGTTTCCCCCTGGAAGAGGAAAGTGAACAATATTGTTGCAAATGTTAATAAAATATTTCCATTGTTATCATCTCATTGTGTTATTTTCTATGGTATTTCTGGCATATTTCACACTACTGATATTTTTTATAGGTCAAGCATACTACAAGTGGTATCAAAGCTCTTTCCTAGGCCAGCTACACCATGCATTTTAGCAAATAAAAGAAAATTAGGCTAGAGATATTTTCCGACGTCTTTAAAATACAAATATTTTCCATTATGTGCATAAACCTACAGTTGGGGAAGCATACACACATGAAATACAAGATGGGTTCATGTTTTTTTTACTCACTTGTAACCCTTCTTGGCACCCCTTTAAGTAATAATGCATCATACAACACCTATACATGGACTACACTTCCACAAACCTTTGTTATATTGGAAGCCCCCCCAAGGTTACCCTGAAACCAACCTTAGATAAGGTGTTGATTGTATTGCTACTACAGTAAATAGAGAATAACACTCTGGGATATTGCTCGCATGTACCTAGGGTAGTAGGGTAGTACGGCCAAGGGAACGCTCAATCCTCCTTAGTTAGCGCTCTGAAAGATTGAGATGAGTACTATTATTGGACCCCTAGCATATATTGTGATATATAATGCCTAACACTCCTTATTTTCATAGTTCCCTCAATTCTTGTTGATTGACCATCACATTTTGCAATATCCAGAAGTTGAGGTTTCTTCCACAACAATCTCTATTAGTTGGGACATCAAAATTCCTACAAATTTTACCATATCCAATAATTAGGGTTTCTGTTGTCGTAGTATTGATCAATTGGGGCCACCCAATTCCTATATAATTTGCAGTATATATATTTTGGGATTTCGACCGCCGTAGTATTGATCAATTGGGAGTAATACTCCTCTCGAATTTAAAAACAAAAGAAAATTTTGGTCCCAAAATTCTGCTTGCAAGAGACCTATCCCATAGGATTCAGGATGTCGAGTTAATCCCAGTGATACCATATGCTAGTAAGCGTCTATTTTTCTCATGGTCCCAATTTTTTTCAAGATGCTTTCAAGTGACCTACATCAATAAAATCCTTGTCTCGCACCCATTGCAGCCATAATAATTTTAATTAAACCAAAATTTTGACTCGGGTAATTGTATGGTAACTATGAGGGGTCAAGCTATAGTGAACCTCTAGAAAAAAGTGGAGGACAATGAAGCAAGCATCACCACCAAAATCAAAGATGCAATTTAAAAGGCCCTGGAATTGATACTACCATATGACGATGTATTTATATGTTATTTATTTTAATTAATATTATAAGATACATTATGAATTTTGTTTGTCAAACCAGGGTCAATAAGCTTGTGAGGCACTCTATGTAATATACACAAGAAAAAGGAATCTTACCATTTCCTAAATGACCTATACAGTAGAAAAGAAATCTTAATGTGACACAAAGACTGGGTGTAATACGCTCCGACACGTTATCTTAAACTTGGACAATTTTCTGGCATGCAGATCCCGTGATAACTACTACAAAGATCTATAATAGTCAGACTCCATAGGAATAATCATCTTAAACAAAAAATATTGAAAATTTCATTGTAGAAAGTTAAAGCATACTTGCTTGCAAAATAAAAAACATTATAGAAATAAATTAACCAACACACTGATCACACATAAAATCCATAAAAATAATTAACACTAATAATTAAAAATAAACAACAAAAACTATCACAAAAATATATATAGAGCATACAAATCGCCTTTACGATGGAGTGGACCCCCCTCCAAGGATTCAACCTGTGCGCTCAACTATAAAATTAAACCACACACTAGGATTACATTATGGCCCCATGGACTCCTATATAGATAGGAGGTTTTGTAAATTGTATCATCCAAGAATTGTTCATTTATGTAATGTATTGGAGGTTGCCCCCTCGAAGTGGCTCATTTATAAGGCGTTTATATCTCTTTTCTTCTCTTTTTGAGTTGGTTACACAACATTTGGTATCAGAGCTTTGGGATTCTAGGGTTTCGCTGCTCCAAACAGGTCATCGTGGCATTTTCGCTATAACTTTTTTTTCTACGAAGCTTCAGAAGCTGAAATTTCTAGGGTGCGAAGCTGAAATCTTGAGGAAGGTTGTCTAAAAATTTCAGAGGTTCACAATATTTGAGGAGATATCATCTGTGGAAGTTAGGTATTTTTTCAGGCTCATAAACAGGTCATCGTGGAAATTGCGCTATAAATTTTTTTGTACGAAGTTTCAGAGTCTGAAATTCATATGGTGCGAAGCTGAAATCCTGAGGAAATTCGTCAAAAATTTTCAGAGCTTGGTTCGCAATATTTTTGGAGATATGATCTGTGGAAGGTAGTGCTTTTTCAGGCTCCTGAATTTCATCTCAAAGAGGTGATCGTGGGAAAAGTTCAATAACTCTCTCTCTGAAGATTGGATTGGAGTGCCTTCAAAAGTGGTCACAAGTACACAGCCTGTAGTTTCTTCGCTATCAATTTCAGAGACAAAGGACAAAACAGTGACACGTGGCAAGTCGTACAAGTTCGCTCTACTGAACCAGTCCAGAATTAGGTCATTGTGGGAGATTGGACACAACTTTGTCTTGGAGCATCAAAATCAAGTCAGAACTGTGGAATTTGAAAGAAGCTTCAGAGGGCTACTACAGGGCTTAATTTCAGATATCGAAGATTTTCAAGCACAGAGATAATACAATTTCAATATTGAGCTCCTCAAAGGTAGTAAAAGGTGTGTATTTTTTTTCCGAATTGCATAAGTCTTGTTTGAAGAATCAAGTTGAATTGATTGCAAGGGCCTATTGTAGAATAGATATCAATATTGGAGTCTGAAATGGCCCCTAAAAATAATTCAACACCCATTAAGCCTTTATAAGGCTCTACTATTACTCATGAAGATGAAGAATGGCAACATGACATGTCAAAATTACAAGAGCAAATGCAACAAATTTCGCTCTCGCAAAGAACAACACAAAATGAAATGGAAGTTTTGAAGAAAGGCGTGGAAACTAAGATGAATGGTTTGGAAGCTAAGATGGATGGCATGGAAGTCGGCATGGAAGCTAAGATGGATGACATGAAGAATGATCTAAAAGCATACATGGAAGGCTTGATGACAAGCTTAAAACCGGAAATGATTCCTAATGGCGGAAATATAGGAGAAGAACCTCCTGATGAGAACAAAATAAATGTTAATCATGATTCCATAAACTCGAATGTTGGCGGAAAGAACCACCATATTCCAAAAATGGATATGAGGAAGTTTGATGGAAAGGATTCTGTAACATGGATACTACAGATGGAGCAATATTTTGATCTCCATAACGTGCAAAACACGCAAAAGGTACGCATTGCAACTTTACATTTAGAACAAAATACATTTGTATGGTATCGATGGCTTTGCTCCCGTAAAAAAATTGTCACTTGGTCAATTTTTACGGAGAAAATGATAGCACATTATGAGGATACAAAGAGCAACACCTTCTTTAGCCAATTGATAAATCTCAAACAAAAGGGTTTAGTGGGGGAGCACATTGAGGACTTCAAAAATTGAATATAAGGGTAACTGATATTCCAGAGGAACACAGGATTGATCTCTTCATAGGCACTTTAAAGGATAACATCCAACATGAAGTTCGCGTTTTGGAACCTGATTCATTGGAGAAGGCATTCGGGTTGGCAAGAAAAATTGAATGTAAAATTATGGCGACAAGGAAGCCTACCACTCACTTCTATAAAGAAGGAAGTGTTGCTATGCCTAGATTTCCACAACCTACAAGGTTGACACCACAGCAATTGGAAGAAAAAAGAGCAAAAGGGCTTTGCTACAGTTGTGATAGCAAATACACTAAAGGTCATAAGTGTGCTGAGAAGAAATTATTTTACATAGATTGTGAAGAGGAAGAAGAAAATGAACAAGAAGAGGATATACCCCAGGAACCAGCCCTAGAAGAGGAAGAAATGAATCCGACCATATCGTGTAATGCACTGGCAGGAATTACCACTCCTCAAACTCTCAAGATAGAAGGACAAATCAAGAAGAAAAAGGTAATAGTGTTGATTGATTCGGGTAGCACCCATAATTTTATTCATTGTAAGGTAGCCAAGGAATTAAATTGTTTCTTATACCCAGCACCAGAATGTCAAGTGATGGTTGCAAATGGAGGAACTATAAATTGCTCTGGAAAATGCCATAATATCAAGCTAACCATGGGGAATATGTATTGACTAGTCCAATGCTTTCCATTCCTATGGGAGGTGCTGATGTTGTACTAGGAGTACAATGGTTACAATCTTTGGGGACGGTAGCTTTTAATTTCCAAGAACTTTTCTTGAATTTTTTTTCAGAAGGAAAGGAAGTCGAATTACGGGGTATTGAAGGGAAGCCAGGAAGGATAATAAGCTCTAATGGCATGACAAAGCTTCTAAAAAAAGAACAACGAGGCGTAATTGCACAATTATGCTCACTAGAAGTTCCAACATCAAAATCATCTATTTCTGCAGATCTCCAACAAGTCTTGGACAATCATTCCAAGGTGTTTGAAAATCCCAAAGGACTCCCACCTATTAGTGATCATGAGCATGCTATTCATTTGATTCCGGGAAGTGTTCCTCCAAACATCGGGCCTTATAGATATCCTTACTTCCAAAAGAGAGAAATTGAACGTATGATTGCAGAAATGTTAGAGGCGGGTATAATTCAACCTAGTCAAAGTTTTTTCTCTGCTCCTGTAGTATTGGTACACACGAAGGATGGATCATGGCGAATGTGTCCGGATTATAGGGAGCTCAATAAGCTCACCATTAAAGAAAAATTTCCCATTCCTGTGATTGATGAATTATTGGATGAATTACATGGAGCAATTTATTTTACCAAGTTGGATCTTCGTTCGGGATATCATCAAATTAGAATGAAGACTGAAGATATTCCAAAAACAACATTTCGAACTCATGAGGGTCATTATGAATTTTTGGTCATGCCTTTTGGCCCTACCAATGCACCTTCTACATTTCAAGGGTTGATGAATTCCATTTTCAAACCCTTCCTTAGAAAATTTGTGCTAGTATTTTTTGATGATATACTAATCTACAGCAGGTCTTGGAAGGATCATGTTGAACATGTTGACGGGGTGCTCAAACTATTGCAGGAGAAACAATTATATGCAAAAAAGTCCAAATGTTTCTTTGGAGTACAAGAGGTGGAATATCTGGGTCATATTGTATCTCACGAGGGGGTTAAAGTAGACCCTAACAAAATTAAAGCCATTAAGGAATGGAAAGTCCCCACAACCATAAAGCAGTTGCGAGGATTTCTCGGGTTAACAGGGTATTATCGCAAGTTTGTTAGGAATTATGGGAGAATAGCAGCACCTCTAACAACATTATTGAAGAAAGATGCATTTTCATGGACTCCTGAAGCAACTAAGGCCTTTGAACGTCTTAAAGAGGCAATGTGCCTAGCACTGGTCTTAGCTACACCGGATTTCAATGGATTTTATCACAGGTTTACCTAAGTCCGAAGGAAAGAGTGTCATCATGGTGGTAGTTGATAGACTTACCAAGTATGCACACTTTTGTGCATTATCTTATCCATTTAAAGCAAGTACGGTTGCTACTACATTTATGGATAGAATTCAAAAGCTACATGGAAGCCCAAGGGTTATTGTGAGCGACAGAGATCCCATTTTTACTGGAAATTTTTGGATGGAGTTATTTTCTTGTTTGGGTACTCAATTAGCTCATAGCTCATCTTATCATCCTCAATCCGATGGTCAAGCTGAGATAGTAAATAAATGTTTGGAAGGATATCTTCATTGTTTTGTATCTGATAAACAAACACAATGGGTCAAGTGGTTACCTCTCGCTGAATGGTGGTATAACACTTCCTTCCATGCTGCAGCAAAAATGACCCCATTTATGGCACTTTATGGATATCATCCACCATCCATCACATCATCTTTAAGGGAAAATTCGAAGGTTCAAGCAGTGGAAGATCACATCGAGCATCGGCAAGAAGTTCTCCAACTCTTAAAGGATAACCTGAATTTGGCACAAAATCGAATGAAACAACAGGCAGATCAACATCGTAGCGAGAGAAGTTTTGATGTAGGAGATTGGGTATTTTTACGACTACAACCATACAAACAAATGTCCCTCAAGCAAGCAAGAAGGATAATAAATTATCGCCAAAGTACTATGGTCCTTACAAGGTGTTGCAAAAGATTGGTACTATGGCATACAAATTGGAGCTTCCTGCTTCTTCGCGAGTACATCGAGTTTTCCATGTTTCATGCTTAAAGAAGGTTATAGGTGAAAATCTTCCAGTTCAAACAGTATTGCCAGAACTTGATGGGGAAGGGAAAATCATATTGGAACCTGAAGCAGTCATGGAAAAAAGAACTCGACAAGTACGGAATCGATCAATTTCAGAGTATCTCATCAAGTGGAAGAACTTACCCACTGAAGATTCTACATGGGAGGATGAGAATTTTATACAGAAGCACCCGGAGCTACTCAAGCGTTGAGGACAACACTTTTTGAAGGAGAGGGGCATGTTAGGTCCCTATATCACTAGTATAGTGCCTTATTGTTGTTAGCGTAACCCCCTTATTGTTATTATTGTACCCTTGTAACCCCCATTTTGTTATTATTGTGCCCTTAAATTATTATTGTTAGGTCGGCTAGGATTACATTGTGGCCCACTAGGATTACATTATGGCCCCATGGACTCCTATATATAGAAAGGAGGTTTTGTGAATTATATCATCCAAGAATTGTTCATTTATGTAATGTATTGGAGGTTGCCCCCTCGAAGTGGCTCATTTCTAAGGCGTTTATATCTCTTTTCTTCTCTTTTTGGGTTGGTTACACAACATTTTACTATTATATTTTTGGCTTGTCCCCTGATAGGTTTACTCAAATTTCAAATGTAAGCATATTTTTGAGAAGATCCAACGAGTACCCATTATGCATATTTTTGAGAAGATCCAATTGATAAAAATTGAAGATATATTAAAAAAGTGTGTTGAACACACTTTTTAATGTATCTTCAATTTTTATCAATATGGGTATTCTCAAAGTATGCATAATGGGAACTCATTGGATGTGGAATTTAATTCCACATTCAACAAGTTAATACACTTGAATTTTGAGTAAACCTATAGGGAAATAAGCCAAAAATACAATTAAAAAATTAGTTTTCTTCTTTTGCCTCCAAAATTCATAACTCTTATTTTATTATTTTTCCTTAGGAGGCCACTTTTAGGCTGAAATTTCCTCTAATGAATATTTTCAGCTCAATAATATATGGGATGATGAATGAAACTACATGCATGAGCTCTTTATTTATACCAAGAGTTCTAATAGTGGTGGCAATGGGATAAAAAATGCTATGCATGAAAGCCAACTTGGAGTATGTTTCTAAATCCACTTGCATCCATTTTGAAATGGACTCTCACTAGTTGTGTAACCCCATGAAGCTCAAACAAACTGGTACAATCCTAGACTACATCATGACATTTGAACAACTGGCCATCCGAATAGAGGGCCTAAGGGATTCCTTCTATATGGAATGTTTCATTAGTGACCTTAAGAAATCCATCTAGGCACATGTTAGAATGCATCGACCGACTACTTGGTTGGAAGCTTGCCACAAGCTTTAGATGTAGAAAATGATATTAATTCCAAATCTAGTCATCCTTGATTCACATCAAAGTCACATCCCACCCCTACTAGTGGCCCCACCCAGACACTTAAGGTGAAAAAGGTGTTGCTAGCGGAAATTGATGAAAGGAGAAGATAAGGACTATGTTATTATTGTGATGAAAAATATTCCATAAGCCACAAATGTAAGGAACCAAAGTTATTTTAGATTTACGCTATTGAAAATAACACAGAAGATGAGGCCCAACCCATTGAAGTGTCTTGGGAGGATGCAGTGGAACCCCAATATACTACAACAAAACCTGATGAAATTTCATAGGCTTTATTAAGAATCGATCAGTGGTGGTGAGCCCTGATACTGCACCAAGAATGTTGCAACTCCTAGAGGTTGCGCTACTTTAATTTATCAACCCAGGGTTCATACAAACTAGGAGGTGATAGTGCTATATACACAGAAGATGCATTCTACTCATGTCATCATCTTCTGAGCTCTACGAAAGGGTGCTACTTCTAGGGTTTCTGGATGAAGTCTGTCACACTTCTGAATTTAGGCCTAGGGCTACAAATGATTAAAAGAAATGGCTCTATCAGCAAGTAAAGAACTATTCTACAACAATAAAGTACATATATCTACTCTACAATGAAATAAATCTACACATTAAGCTACGATAAGAAATGGAAGCAAAATAGGCATCTTGCATGAAGTAAATTGTTGAATTGAAATTGCATAAAGGAAACTAACCTAATCACACTTTGTGGGCCAAATGGCTACACAAAATCTATCCACTCTACGTTCTATCTATCATGCTTTTAATCATGCAGCTAATCATGACCTAACTATGCTTGTAAATTCATTGTTTTGTAGCTAGGAGGAGAAAGTACTAAGGTGGCTTATGGAAGGCTTGAACTCATGGGTGCAGGGTTGAAGGTGTCTGGGTGGTTTTGGCAAGTCTAGATGAGGTGGATGGCAGTTTTTGGGCTTAAGGAGGGTCCCACTGGTGCTGCTGCAAGTGCTTCTACATGTTTCCTCTAGTGCTATAGGAAAGTATTAAATTGCTATAGGAAACAGTCAGAGGGAAATCCAAGGCCAAAAAGGGGTGAGAAAAGTGTAGGTAAGGTGGAGTGAATGTGGGTTTGGATGAGTGGAAGGTGGCCCACCCCTTGGCCAAGCTCAGAACCTCTTGAGAGCCTGTCTTTCACTTCTAGGGTTTTATCATGGTGTAAAGATGAAAAATTTGAAAACAGGGTTGGTGGCGATTTTGATGAACAAAAGGATAATGAAGGGTGAGAAAGGAAGCTAAAGGGGTTGGTGAAGTCCTCCTTTTCTATGCTACCTAAACCTGCAAGAAAACTACCTGTTTATGTAATAAATATGAAAACATTCATTACAAAGGAAATGGAAAAGATGAGTTGAATTTGGAAAGAAAATCTACTTTAGCCTACAATCAAATATCTAACACATCATTCTAAACATACTCATGGAACTACAACAACCTAACTTATTCATTCCAAGAAATCATAAACTAAAAAGTAATTTTGGCCTGTGGGGAAGGTTTACCCTCCTCAAGCTCCAATGAAAGATATGAGAGGGGGAGGCTTGGCACACGACTTTCTGAGTTTATAACCTACTCTACCACCATGTAAGCAAGCTAAATGTACAGCAAAAGATAAATGGAATCAAACTAAAAATAATGAATTAAAATTCAAGCAAACTATCTAAATACTCAGAAGAAAAACTAGCTAAAATGACATAAAAGTAAAGAATGAATACAAAAGAGAGATTAAGGCCAATGGATTGGGCCCTAACCCACAAGCCTAGCCCTTTGAAACTATATTAGTGAAGCACAATCTGAATACTCATTTTATTGTAAAAGATAGTCTCTTTACATCAACATGAAAGTCTCAAAAACCTATTAAAAGAGCTACGAGCCTATTTTCTTCCTCCAAAGTTCGAATCCTAATGAGCTCTTTCTCAACCCTATTTAACCTAGAGGGTAGCTACCAACATCTCCCTAAAAAGTGGGTGATGTGTCCACTTTGACTGCAAGTGTAGCTTTGGTGCACTTGATCTTAAGTTTGCTTGGATATCTTTGATTTCGAGTTGTTGGAGGGAATCTCGAGGATCCCTTGGCTACCTTTGGGAGTTAAGGAGGTGGAAAATCCCCCTAGAATCTCTCCTTGTTATATACTCTGAGATTTAATGGAAAACTATTCATAAAAAATGCAATATCTTCGTGATTTTCCTGCATTTAACTAATGTTAGGCATTCGAAGTATGGCAAGCCTCAATCACCTCCTGCACTAGCAACATAAGACCATAATATAATTAAAATGCAAGAAAAGAGACTTAATAAGGAAAAAAGGTGACAATTAACCCCTCCAAATGTACCTAATGATGGAGTTCATCAGATGGTGGTATTGATTGACAATGGAAGCACACATAATTTTCTCCATAAAGAGGTTGTTGAGGCCATACATTGTTTTTGTGTGGCAAATATCCTTATAGCCGATTGGGGGACATTGGAATGTGAAGGATGTTGTGAGAACATAAATCTCTAGGCAGGGGACTATCACCTTAGAACACACACATGTATTCCATTGAAATGGGAGGTTGTGACATCATCCTTGGAACTGAATGTCTTCGAACACTACGCCCCATTACCATGGAATTTCAAGAGCTATATATGAGCTTCAAACATAATGGACACACTCATATTTTCTGCAGAATCTAGGAAGGTGATCCTACTATTATTAGCTCGCATAGAATGGTGAAGCTTTTAAGTAAGGGACATCATGGGGTAGTTTCTTAATTCAATTCAATCCAGACCATTGAATCAAATCCTACCAACATTCATCTAGATCCGCAATAGGTTTTGATTCACCATCAAGATGTGTTTGAAAAAACCGAACTACTCCTTCTCAAGGTGAGCATGATCATAGAATCCCTTTGATTCCAAGTAGCCAACTGCCCGATGTCCACCCCTATAGGTTTCCATTCGCAAAAAAATAATGAGATTGAAAATATTATTAAGGAGGTACTAGAAGCAGGAGCGATTCATCCCAGCACCAATCCTTATTCATCCACAATGGTCATGTTCTTAAAGAAATATGGGGAGTGGCACATGTGTCCCAACTTTAGGGCCCTCAACAAGCTCACCATCAAGGATTAAATTCTATATTCCAGTAGTCGATGATATCCTTGATGAAATCTATGGCACCCAATTCTTTACCAAGTTGGATCTTCGCGCGGATTATCACCAAATCAAAATGAATGTACCAGAGATTCACTAGAAAATTTTCAAAACCCATGAACTTGGTCACTATGAATTTTCGGTTATGCCCTTTGGTCTTTGTAATGCCCCATCCACCTTTAAAGTTCTGATGGATTACCTTCTCATGCCATATATTAGAAATTTTTTCCTGGTCTTTGTTGATGATATAACCATCTACAACAAAACATGGGAAATACCTATTCAACATGTTGGCCAAACATTACAAATTTTGAAGGATAATAACTTATTTGTTAAATTTTCCTAATGTTCTTTTGGAATGGAAGAGGCGGAGTACTTGGGACACATTATGGGTTGCGAAGGAGTACATGTGGATCCAAAAAATATTCAAGCAATAAAATATTTGCCACAACCTCTGACCTTGAAAATTTTGCTGGGATTTTTGGGTCTCACAGGATACTATCACATTTTTCAGAAATCATGGATGCATTTCTAGACCCTTGACAAATCTTCTCATGAAAAATGAATTCCTCTGGGTAGATGCAGGTCAACAGGTCTTCTTGGATCTCAATCAGTCCATGTGTTCCACCCAGATTTTGGCCCTCCAAGATTTTACAAAACCCTTTGTGATCAAATGTGATGCTTTAGGGACTAGCATTGAAGTAGTATTAAAGCAGGAAGGTCAATCAATAGCACTACAAGGAAAAGTCTCTCTAGAGGAGGTTATAAAGGAGGTTTTTAGTGTTATAAAATTGGCCAAAATTGTCAAAAAAACATTTTCTACAACATCCGTTTATGGGTACAGAGGTTTTGGTGGAGCTTTTAACGGAAATTCAACACAACTAAAAAAAATGGGCAGCCGAGAAGGATTTTCTGGATGTTTTCAGCCAGTGTACTCACTACGGATTTCGCATTGGTGCGTACATGAAAATATGTGCAGTGTCTCGATCAAGCGAACACTGCCGGGTTGTTTAGGTGTAAAACATAGGAACTTTAGTGTTGGGCATACAAAGCATGGGGCATTCTAATTGGTCTTGGGATTTGAGCGGTGCCCATAGGTCGTATAAGCGCACCGGTGCGTGTATCTTTATGAGGCACTGGTGCTCCGTATCACAGAAAGACACTAATATTTATAATTGGTATCGATATTTGTGTGGTGCACATGGCATCTACAAATGCACAAGTGCTTATAGATACATAAACACCCCGGTGCACATTATCACACAAACGCACCGATATTTATAACTGGAATCGGTATTAGTGCGGTGCCCATAGAATCATAAATGCACCAGTGCGTATAGACACATAAACGCACCAATTTTCATTTTAGTTTTTTTAGAAACATCCACCTCTAACAGTCCAATTATTGTGATTTTTTTAAATTCATTATTCATCAAAAGTCGACACATCTTATAACAATATTCATATTAATTACATTTTTATTAATGCATTTGAATGTGTTGTTTGGATTAATTTTTTATATCATATCAGAATTATTGTGGTTTTTTAAAATTCATTATTCATCAAAAGTCGACACATATATATCTTATAACAATATTCATATGAATTAAATTTTTATTAGTGCATTTGAGAACGACAATGGAGAACGCAATAGCGGCAATTATAACATATTTTATGATTATATATATAATATATATGAATAAGACAATCTTTATCATACAAAATGGGATAGTTAATATTCGTATCCCTTTGTCTTTCAATTGGGTCACTATGTCCATTACATTAAACAAAATGTCTGATTTCACAGACATATTTCAAAAAATAAAACACTTTGCTTTGATATCCAAACATAGTGATAGTCATTCTTCGCTTGAACTGTTGTCACTGCTAGAGCTACTTCCATGACTTGGGTTATTTTCAAGAATGTTGTGTTCACGACGTTGATTGTTTTCTTCTTCTTCACCTTCCATCTACAAACATAAAAATAAACTGAAATGAGTGTATATACATTGGTGAGAATAATGAAAATTTCAATATTAAATAATATACATCAATGTAAATCGAAAAGAAAAATGACGTACCATAGCAACAATTGACTCATAAACTATATACATTCTTTCAAAACCATGTACCATGCCATCTTTCAAAATTTCATCTGTTGGCGCAGTTCCATACTTTGTTTCCTGCAAGTTTTATACCCCATAACAAATCATATATTTAATATAAAAGATGTTTTTGTTCTATTAATTATAGACGGAGCTAATTAAAACAAGATCGATAGATTCTTACAAATTCCACAATTAAATTCTGATATGCCAACATATACTCACAGCCCATATTTAACCCAATTTCAATCAATTCGTCTGATGGTTCTTCTTTGTATGTTAGCACCTGTTTGAAGAGATTCAATGATGATTTTTGTAAAACAACTTAAAAAATACAAAAATGAAATCTAGTTAAGTTGTTATAAGGAAGTAACAATTACTCACAAACTTAGAGATCAACCATTTTCTTCCTTGTCGTCTTGTTTTATGTGTTGAATGGGTTCCATTTTCTTTTCTTTTCTGCAAGAAAATTCTTGAAAATTAATATTTAATGCTAAATTGTTTATTTATTGTACCTAATGATCGAAAAATTCAATGATTACATATCACATTTGAAGCACGTTGTTGTTGTTGGAAAGAACGTCTATACATTCGTTCCACTAGATCCCTCAAAATTTTGTAAAAGTTTTTCCCCTTTTGTTAACTTCTAGCACCACTCCAGATGAGCTGAGGAGCAATTGATTTTCATTTGCATGTTCTATTTTTTTCTTTTCTTAAAACAACATTCCTTTTCTAAGTTGTTGGTCCCTGTACAACATTAAACAAATGTGAATTAGTATACTGTTTGACACATGTTATCTAATAATTTTAAGTATATTATTAATGATAATTAAAAAAAGAAACTCATATTGGATTGATAGTATTTTTTCATTCACCTGATTCATCCTTTTGCAATTTTTCCATTAAACTTTTATGCTCTTCTGGTCCTAGATCAGAAATAATCATATCGAGCTTCGTCATTTTGTGGCTCTGCATGATACACAGTAAACAATACATATTAGTTAAACTTACATATAGTTCAAAAATAATATTTTTTATAAAGAAATTACAAAGAACTTGCCTCTTTTTCTTTTCTTGATGTATTATCAGTATTTTTGTTACTTGATCTCTTGTCAGACATTTCTTTATCAATCTAAAACATGTACCATATCATTCATTAATATATTTATAAATAAATTCTCAAATTTTCAGGTAGAAAATAAATCTCAAGACACCGGTGGGCATTTCATGAGGTCCACACCGCGGCCGGTGCGTGGGGATATTAACAACGCACCGCAAAACAGTATAATACATCGTACGGTGCGTTGGGTATTATAACGCACTGTAAAAAGCAATGTAATAGACCTAACGGTGCATGGGGTATTATAAATGCACCGCAAAAATAGCGTAATACATCGTATGATGCTTGCCTAGTTAAATGGAGCATCGGTGCCCTATTTCAGATTTGGCGCACGGATTTAGAAAAAATGTTTTCATTTTTTTTACTATATTACTTTCGCGGTACGTTGTATAATACAGCGCACCGGTGCGGTAGCGTACGCAGGGTGCACAGATAAAAAAAATCCATTTTTTCCAAAAATTCACACAATGGCCGAATGGATTGGGATCCGACTATGAAAGTCATCCCGTGGGTTGGATTTCAATCTAAAATGAAAAGCCCTAATTCTGAAATCACAGAAACAGGGAGAAGAAAGGGAAAAAAACAAAAAAAAATGAAGGGTTTAGGGTAAAAATGGATAAAACTACAGAAAAAGTATAAAAACTGCGAGAAAAAGTAAAAAAAATAATCAAATTTAATCACGAGATGGTTTGAAATTCTATGATACGTTTGAATCACCGGAGGTTTGGTTTCTAATTGTCTGAATGCTTCTCTTCGAACGTATTTCGCTGCGCCACAGTGCCCTCCTGCTCTCTTGCTCCAGGTCTATCTCCTACAAATATCTGGTTGAAAATTTTAGCAAAAATAGTGAAATAATGAAAAGTGTTTAATATTTAAGGAATTATCTTATGAAATTAGATTTTCAAAAATATTTTGCCACCCATTTTTCAAATTGCCGCTTTTTTTTTTTCATTTCAAGAAAATAGAGTTGCGTTTATTCGTTACCGGTGCAGCAGAGTTTTTACGCAGTGCGTCGAATTAATACGACACACTGGGGCGTGTTAGTAGATAAGCGCACCGCACTGTATAAAGTTCCTTTTTCTTTGTATGTAAGATCATAATAAAATAATGATAATTATAAAGAACATGAATTTATTTTCATTATTTTCTAAATTTTATTATGTTACAAAAATTCGTATTATTCTAGATTTGTTATTTTACAATTATTTGCAAATTTACAAATTTAAATATTTTAATAAAATCATTTCACATTAATACAATTAAAATTTTCATATTAATAGAATTAAAATTTTACAAATATTTTACATACAATTACAATTAAAATCTGATTACAATTAGACCCTCACATATAATTACAATTTTACATTAATTTCACATACATGAATTCCCGATTAGAATTACAATTATAGTTTTAATTTTACATCGTTACATTACAATTTACTAGGTATTACACTTTACAATTACAATTACAATTTTACAAATATTTTACATATGATTCTAGTTAAAATTAGAATTACAAATACAATTACAATTTTAGAATTTCATACAATTACAATTACAATTACATTTTACAGAATTTTCATATGTACAATTACAATCATTTCACAATAAATTAAATATTACAATTACAATTAAAATTTTACATTAAATATTTTACATACAATTATAGTTAAAATTACAATTAGTACAAATACAAATACAATTTTACAATTTTACATACAATTAAAATTTAAATTTCAATTACAATCACGACATAATATTTAATAAATATCATGGTCATTTAATATTAAATTAATTAATAAAAATCATCACGATCATGATAACCATCATACAAACATCATATTCGACTAAAAAACACATTCAAACATCAAATTAACATTATATATTAACATCATCACAACAAAAACATCAAATATACATCTCATGTCAAATAACTCATGCTATCACATATACACATCTATCTGCAAGCTAAACATTAAATGAACATATCTAACATGACCTAACAATATGCGCCACATCATGATGATCACCAACATGAAAATTAAGTACAATTGCAACATGAACATAAAATACATGGACCATATATATATATATATAATGTTAAAAATATTCAACTGTAATATAAATGTCATGGATCAGGCACTGGTGGTAGTATAACAACATCAATAGCAGTACAAGTGGATGCCTGCTTAGTAAAGCTGGGTGCAGCCTCAACAGTCGATGGTTGAGTTTGTTCATGATCATGATCACTAGTACTGATGGATGCATCCGCTGGTGGTAGTACAACATCAATATGAGCAGTAGTAGTGGAGGCCTGCTCAGTCAATAGTGCAGCCTCGACGGTCGATGGTCTAGCTTGCTCATGATCATGACTAGTACTGATGGATGCTGCAGGCTACTAACTGGACGTGGCCGATGGTCCAGCCTCATCTCCATGATGACTGTCAGATGCTGCCATTGGATCCTCATGCTCATCAGGCACGCCGCGAGGGGAACAGTCACGAGATGCATGTGAGTCGCTGCTCGCGAACTGTCCATCACGTTCCGCGGCTCGACTACGCCTATAGCTACGGTTGATCCTCCTTAGTCATGTAACAATTTCATCGTAGCTCCTACGATATAATGCATCGGGCCGTTCATGTCACCGGCATGCTCTCCACATCAGTAACAACCTATCATCGCTTTGTATGCCTGCATAATGAGTGGGCACGATGCTGCATCCAGCAAATCCAATGCACGAGTTGGTTGCCCTGGCTCATCCCTATATCTGATCGGGATGTTCCGGGAGTTTACAAAAAGGCGGTATTGGTGCACCATGAGCGGGAGAATGTCTCTCTGCGCCTGGCCCCTCATCTTGATCATAATCATCCTCAACATATCAATGTATCACAGTCATCATCATCGGGATCTACACGGATGTGTGGTGGTTATGGCATCTCGTCGCCATCAAAAGAGCTAATGCCTGCAAAATATATACAAGTACACAACAATAATTAGACATTTTCATTACACAATTTAATAAAAACAAGTTAAAGAACATGTTAGAATAAATATAAATAAAACAATAATATTACTTGTATCATCTGGCAGCTCATCAGTTGTGAAGAGGATGTTGGGACACCCTCGCCAATCTAAGCCAACATAAGGACATGGGATCATAATGAAGGGATGCAACCCGTCAACGCTGGCTAGTAAGTCCAGTGAATCATGTGATATCCTAGCTGGAAACAAAGTGTCTCCCCTCTTGGGCATCATCTGCCCCCACATGTGCATCCGGGCCTCAAACATCGGCCTACGAGGCTGCCGAACAAAACTAGGTCTCATCTCTGGAAACCTTTCAAAAATAAACAAAACAACTCTGAAGCAAAAGAGAAATTGACCCTCCCTTCTGCATGAGCACGACATCTATCTAAGGCCGTACAAAACTGCCGCAAAAAAATGGCAGACCACCTGACAAGTCATGGCTGCTATACTAAAGAATAAAAATAATATAAAAGCGAGCAACTAATGTGTTGCTCGTCACTGGTGTTGTGCAAAATGGTTGAAATGATAAGGGAGAGGCACTGCACCTACTTTCTACCAAAAGCACCTATACGTAACTGACCTCCAGGTACTTGAAACTTTGAAGGAGACAGTACATGTGCTCCAATGTATCACTAGGAGTAAACTAACTGACTCCTTGCTACACAACCAACTAGCACATCTGGGAATGAGGGAAAATCCACCCCTCTCCTTGATAGTCCTATAATAAAATAAATATCCTCCTCAGTGGGTGTGTACCACTAGTTAGGACCAACCTGGAAAGCCTGTCGGTGGGCATTCCACCTGCGGACAAGATATCTCAAAAACACACTATGGGCCTTTAGTGAAGTAGCTTCCTCATAGAACTTGAGGAGGCCTACCTGCCTAAGGATCCCCTGGGTATCTGCAGTAATAGGGCAAGGGTATGCATCTCTCTCCCTCTCTCGGGCCTCCCATTGGAGAATCATGTCATACTGTTCAGCCTGTTATTGCTGTTGTTCCTCCTCTTCTCTCTAAATCATTGCCATATTAAATAATTTTTTTTATTAAAACAAACATGTATTTAGGAATATACATATATATATTAAAAAAAAAAACCAAACAGACAAGTCGGTGCGCCATAAAAAAAGTCACGCACTAGTCACTGTGCATCTTAAGAATGTAGTGCACCGATCCTGGTGCCCCTAATGAAATACAATGCACAGGCCTCGATGCAACTATATATTTTTCAAGCATCGTTAACTTTATCAAAGTTCAAAATAGCGGTGTGCTGCTTGAAATATACACCCTGGCGTGTATAGTCGTGTCAGCGCACCGACTTCATGACAATTACATAGTCGACGGTGTGGTCTTTTACCCGGCCGCACTGTTGACCCTCTCGGAATCCAAAATGCGGTGGACTAACATACAACGGGGCAGATAATTCCATCAACGCACCGCACTGTGATTCCCGTTGTGAATACTGCGCCTGGATAAATGAGCGCACCACCTTTTATTTTATTTTTTTAATTTAAAATTATTCGAGGCGTCTTTCAGTAGCACCCCGAAA
The DNA here is from genome assembly GCA_034641835.2 of Pinus albicaulis. Lineage (NCBI taxonomy): Eukaryota > Viridiplantae > Streptophyta > Pinopsida > Pinales > Pinaceae > Pinus > Pinus albicaulis. Next base: position 68,005 of record JAXQQM020073530.1, read on the forward strand.
ATGGTGCGGATACCATTAGCACTGGTGGCGGTGCGACACAGCAAACCACCTGCAAAACGATACCGCTATTGAGTCACGACGAGCAGCTCAGTGCATATGACAAATATTTTTTTTTTTTTTAAATGGTTATTTTTAGGTTTATTTAAATATCTAATCTGGAAAAAGGCTTAATTATAGAAACTAAATGTATTACCTTGCGCCGTCGAGGAAGCATATTAATATGAAATTTGCAAAAGAAAATTTTCCCACCATTTTCAAAATGGTGGAGATTGGTGGCCAATGCGGAAACGTTAGTGCGTGCGATGGGTGCAATGAGAGCACCGATGTCAAGGCGGCTCAGAGAAGGGGAAATGGCACCGGTGCTTGAGAGCTCTGGAGCACTAAGGAAAGTGAAAAATGAGGTTTTTTGGCCGTAAACTTTTTTTTTATTTAACCTTGTTCTAGTGCGCTGGGTTTTATAGGTGCACCAATACGCTTACTTACAACCGCACCGGGCAGTTTCAAATTTGGCGCGTTGTTTATAATGCACCGGGGCGGTTCCCTAACACCGCCCCAGGATGTTTCAGTTTTGGCGCGAAATTTTGATGTTGCGCCAGGGCGGAATATTTGTAAATCACTGTTGCGGAATAGTGGTAAAGCACCGGTTTTTTGGCCTTAATTTTTTTTATGTAACGCTATTCCGGTGCGTGCGGTTTATAGGTGCACCGGTACTCTTGGATAAGAACGTGCTGGTGCATTTCTGTTTTGGCGCGGTGTTTTATGATGCACCGACGCGGAAGAGTGGTGAAGCACCGGTGCGTTACAGTAATAAAACACCCTGGAGGTGTGTGTACGTCGTGCACGTTGTCCGGTGTGCCAATTTTTTGTGCACACCGGTGCGTTCTATGGTAGGGCACGCACCGGTAATTGAGAGCTCAGGAGCACCGGAAAACTGAAAAATCTGGGTTTTTTGCCATAATTTTTTTTAATTTAACCCTTTACCGGTGCGCGTGGTTTATAGGCACACCGGTTTTGTTTCTTACAAACGCACCGGTCGGTTTGTGTTTTAGCGCGTTGTATTATGATGCACCGGTGTGGTTTCTTCTACCGCACCGGGTGGTTTCGATTTTGGCGCAGTGTTTTATAATTCACCGGCGTGGAAGAGTTGTGATGCACCGATGCTATAGAATAATATGACGCACCAGGGGGGTGTGTTATGAGTGCACGGTGTCCAGTGTGCCAATGTTTTGGTCTGCACTGGTGCTTTCGCGGTTCCAGAGCACCGAGGCGATGTTTAATGATAAGCGCATCAAGCGACTTGTCAGCAAAACATACGTCACCAACTCCTCTAGTAACCTGCGCTAGAAATGGATGTATGGGGTATTTTTCTATGGTTTTCCTCAAAGAAGGGTAGAGAAAATGTTGTAGTTGATGCCATGTCATAGAAATGTGAGGAGGACGACACCTTCTTATTATTATCCTTTGCCATACCATATTGGATTGAGGAGGCACAAAAATAATCGTTTTCCCATCCATCTATTTCTTGGCTAATCCAAATGTTACAAGTGGATCCTAACATCCCAACGGGTTACACTTTTTGGGAGGGCATTCTTAATATAAGGATCAAGTGGTTCTATCACCTAAATCCACTCTCAAACCATTCATCCTAATAGAGATGCACTCCTCACCCATTGCAAGACATTCGGGCTTTCAAAAGACTTATGATCAGGCACTCTTCTCCTTCTTTTTGGAAAGGATGAAATAGGACATTCATACATTTATAGTTGATTGTGATGTCTGCTAGTGCAATGAAGGGGAAATAATGAAGACACCGATTACCATACAACTATTTCTCTTACTTTCTTCTATATGAACATAGGTCTCCATGGATTTCATTACAAGTCTCCCTAAATCAGGAAACAAGTCAGTCATCATGGTAGCAGTGGATTGAATCTCCAAATACACCAATTTTTGTTCCTTATCGCACCCATTTATTCCAGATTTGGTTGCTCAAGTATTCATGGGTAAAATTTTCAATCCCACCTTCATTAGAATTTTTTGGAAAGATCTATTCAAACTACATGGCACACAAATCCAAATGAGTACAACATATCACCCCTAGATGGATGGTCAAACTGAAGTGGTAAACAAATATTTGTATACCTACATGCGGTGGTTTGCATCGAACATACAACATTAATGGGTGTAATGGTTACCTTTAGCAGAATGGTAGTTTAATACTAATTATCATTAGGCAACCAAGATGACATCGTATTAGGTTTTGTATGGCCAACTCCCACATTCACAAACTTCTTATCTTCCAAGATATTTCAAAGTGTTGTTAGTTGATAAGTTGCTTTAGAGTCAAGTCATCACTCTCGCTCTTCTGAAGGATAATATCCATTAAGCAAAAAACCGCATGAAGCAACATGCTAACCAACATCGCTCAGAAAGATATTTATAGTGGGTGACCAAGTATTTCTTCGATTCAAACCTTATAAGTAGACATATCTCAAAGAAAAGGGCTTCCATAAATTAACTGCAAAATTTTATGGGCCTTATCAGCTGATTCATCGTATGAGTCTTTTTTCCTATAAACTGGCCCTATCGGCCACTTCAAAAATACACCTTATCTTCCATGTCTCTTGCCTAAAGTACCAAGGCACAATTTTAAGGTACAAACCATATTTCTTGAATTTGATGAGGAAGGTTAAATTTGGCTCTAACCAGAATAGGTCTTGGATTCACAAGAACGAAATCTTCACGGTTGCACTATTAAGTAAGTCCTCATCCAGTGGAAAGACACCATGCCAAAATATGAGACATGGGAACCGACAACTATTCTTCAGAAATATCTGCAGCTCCAGCCTTGAGGACAAGGCTACTTCTGAAGGAAAGAAGGCATGTTAGGGGATGACCCTAACCCCTTTATTGATGTAATAAGACAAAGAGGCCCTATAAGAGTCATGACTAGTTACTTTAATAAATAAATCCCATAATCATTGTAAGTGGTTAACCCACATTATAATAAATGGATGATAACCAGTTATAGCAGGCCATAGCTAATTTAAGTTGAGAATGAACATTATTCAAATAAGCTTGCAGCTTTGAAGCTACCATGGTAGAACTTGTCAGGGAAGAATAAATCATCTCGCTAATATGTTTGTGTAGATAAATATGATCTATCAGATGAATCAGTTTTGTGTCAAAAGAGAACACGTGTTTTTTAATCTTTTGTTATTCTTGGACTTGGGACTTTTGGCTCAAGAAATTCCCATTAAAATTGTCCTATGTCAGGGTCCAATGTAGACAATGGTCTAGTTTTGTAGTAGAGGCCTGCTTCCAAAACTCAAAATAGGTAGCAGTATTTAACATTTCATTCTTATTCTTCATTACCCTAAAACTAGAAAAAATACTTTGTTGTCAAGAAGGTGGTGAAAAACATGGATCAAGAATTTTTTGCAGAGAAAACATAGGCTCTCATGATATCATAATTGTAGTAGACACTTCTTGATTCCTGACCTCTGACAATTCTTCCTCTATATTCATTGTCTTTCTCCTTTTCAAAACTCTAAATTCTACTAATTATGAACCCAAACCTACAGGAGACATACTTTGAATTGGTCCTTTAACTCTTTCTCTTGAATCCTTGGAGTTTCTAGAGCTGTTTGACTAGAAATTGGTTCTTCAAACTCTTGCAGAGTGTTCTCCTCCCATATATACCTCTTGATCGGCATATTGTTTAAAATATGATTTTGAGATATGAGTATAAGGAGCAGATGTTTTTTCAATTCTAGTAAATGAAATCACCCCCAGAGGATCGTAAGTCCAATTGAAACTTGACTTAAATTTCATTTGGCTCAATAAAATTTCAACCTCCTGGTCAGTTGCTTTGGTATTTACTATGAATAGACCAATTTATGTGTTTAATTTGAATTGGTCCTTTTTATTTCTGGAAACAAAATGAATCTCATCCATGTTCAAACTGTGTCTTATGAATTCTAGTGGAAATACCTCATGGGAAGAAAAACTCACAATTTGTATGGTTGAAACTTAGAACCATAAACTCTATTCGTTGTGAAAATCTGATACAATTATGAGTTTCATACCTTTGATTGTTCACTCAGATGAAAAATATTTTAAATTTCTGTTGATATCCTCATGACAACATCATTGGTAAAAAGACATAATGAAAAATATAGGAATTGATCTACAAAATCACTTCAAAAAGAGTAATTTTATGAAATCCTTCTGACTAAAGAGGTCCATTGAATAAGAGATTGTGGATTTCCCCGTGAGTCAAGATTCTGAAGTGGCATATTGAACTTTCATACTAATGATATAAAAATAAATACACCAATACAAATTGATGCTTAAAAGACCTTTCTGCACCAAACTTAAATAATTTTTCATGAATGATGTCTAAAATAACTTATGAAAAGTTGAAAAGAACAAAGGGATTTTTACCAGGTGAAAAGACTAACAAAAATGACTTCATCAACCCACTCATCACTTTGGTCACCTAAAATACCACAATCCATAGAAATTAATTGTCTTGACATTTCTAGAAGGGTTACTAAAGAATAAGGTGGCTTGTGATGAGGTAATTCAAAACCCTATGGCATGAAAGACTCAAAAATATTGGCTCGCTGCTGAAAGGTAATTTTATGGTATAATTCCATTAGTGAATCTACTGAAAATTAGTGAAGGGAGGAGGATTGATATGCAAGGTTTGGAAAATAGATTATTGGGTTATGGAGAACAAATATTCACCATTTCTAGCTATAACTACTCTATGACTAGGTAGATAACGATTCTCATGTTGCGTAATAAACTCAGGGAAAGAATAAGTCTATGTTGAAATTTGGTTACCGAAGGACAGGCGGTTCCCTAAGGCTTTGATCTTTGGCCTAGGGAAAAGTGTCCAAAAGAATTTAATTTTTCTCCTAAAGTGACTTAATAATTTTTATAAAGTCAAATCTAATTTTAAAGCGACTTTAAGTGATAAAGTTACTAAAGTCTAATTTAAAAGTGACTTTAAGTGATAAAGTTACTAAAGTCTAATTTTAAAGTGACTTTAATAAAGTCAATGTAAAATTAGAAAGGAAAATTGACTTTGGAAATAAATGACTAAATGGGTTTTTATTAAAGTGGGGTGAATTAAAAAATAGAAAGTGAGATTTAAATGAGCATTTAATCTCAGCCCTAGATCTCAATCTATTTCAGCCATTGGATTTAGGGATTCCCCAAAAGTCACTTAGGGTTAGGTTAAAGGAGGAAAAGGAGGGAAAAGGTCATTCATTCTTTCATGAGCAGATTGGGAGAAGGAGAGAAAGAGAGCTAGAGATTTTTCTGAGCAGTGAGAAGAAGGAAGGCAGCAATGAAGAGATTTCAGCAAAGGTACAACAACATTTATTGGCACACATACCGAGGCAGAAAATCCATACAACAAGGGAGAGGTAGTGTTTCCAAGTGAGGAGGCACAGAAATTGAGGAAGAGGGTACAATAGCAAGCACGCACTTCAAGGCACAAAAATCAAGCACATTTTCTAAGGAATAGGGTGGCTGTCATTTCTAGCACAAAAATCGAGGAAGAGGACAACAACGACAACTCTGTTTTTTGGCACGAATTTCGAGAGAGGTTGCTGTGCAAAATCTGTACAGTCCGTACAACGAAGTACGACTGTTCCGTCACACTTCCCGAGGTGGCCGTATAGCATTTAATGCTGTCCTAAGGTGATGTAAATTTTATGTTTTCTATTGTTGCTGATTTGGCACAATTTCCGAGGCGGTGTGCAAGCACGGAAATCAAGATAAGTCTGTAAATTGGTTGCTAGAATTTTTTTTCTGAGTTTTTCCTGTTTCACTGTAAAAAGAAATATTCAGAAAATAAAAGAGAAGCTTTCGAACTGGTTTTCCCCAAGAGTTGTAGGGGGTTTTTCCAGGGTCATGTTGACCAAAAATCTCAGTGTTTAAATGTGTTGAATGGCTGTTTTAAGCTTGCTGATTTTTATTTCTGCATTTTCCAGCATTATGTAAATTTTCCAAAATTTGTGTTTTCAGCAAAAAATTATTTTTCTGTTGTTGAATGTAAGGATATGGGAAAGGGCATTTAACTAAAAGGATAAATAAGGTGAAACTGAAAACCGGGGTGGGAAACAAGAAATTTCTACATGGTATCAGAGCTTGAGCACTGAAAGTGCAGTTTGAGACAGCAAGGAGAAAAATACAGCCTGCTGATTTTTCACTCAGAAAATTCCAGCAAGCTAATTTTTTCACAAACATAATTTTTATCTTTACTACAGCAGTGTTATTTTTCAGTTTTAGGATAGCAGGATGTCATTGGGATTGAGGGTGGAGGATAGGTTGGATGGGCATACCAATTATAGCGTTTGGAAGGAGAGAATGCAGAGTATCTTTGAGGAGGTAGAAGTCTGGGATATCATGGTTCATACCACACAGCAGCCTGTTAATGTGCTTACTGATGCTACTCAGTTGGCAACATATAATAGGAAGAACAACAAGGGTAAGAGACTGATTCTAGATGGAATCAAAGACCATTGCATTCCTCATGTGAGAGGAAAGAGAAATGCTCATGAGATGTGGACAGCATTGTCCAATCTCTACCAAAGTACCAATGAGAACCGGAAAATGGTCCTGAAGGAGAAGATGAAAACCATTAAGATGGGTAAGACTGATAGTGCAGCTAGATATCTCACAAAGATTACTAATGTGAGAGATGAGTTGGCAGCAATTGGAGAGGTCATTCCACCCACTGAGTTGGTGCGGATTGCAGTGAATGGCCTCCCCAGTTCATGGATGAACTTTGCTGATGGGGTTTGTGCACATGAGACCCTTCCACATGGGAGAGGTTTTGGGATGATTGCATTCAGACAGAGATCAGGAAAGGTCAGCTTGGGGCAGCCAAGCCAGTTGAGCAGGATGAGGATGTAGCACTGTTGGCAGGAGGCAAGAAAGGCAAAGGGAAGAAGCAGGCTTCCACAAGTAATGGTGGGGGCAAAGGTAAAGGTAAAGGTAAACAGGGTAACACACAAAAGGACTATTCCAAGGTGAAGTGTTGGAATTGTCAGAAGATGGGACACTATGCAGTTGTGTGTCTGGAGAAGAAGAAGAAGGGGAAGAACCAGAGCATGGCAGCATCAGCAAAGGTTGAGGACTTTACAGATCGCTTTGACCGGGAGTTTGGGTTCATTGCATGTGAGTCCTCTAGTGTAGGATCACCTGCCACACAGGTTCAGAGGGAGCATGCATTTCCCTCGATTAGCGGAGCATCTTTGGGTATCTGGTATGTGGACAGTGGGGCTTCACGTCATATGACAAGAGTCTGTGAGTACTTCTCAGAGCTTTCAGAGAGTGGCACTGATATAGAGGTAGTACTCGGTGATGACAGAGTTGTTAGAGCAGTCGGTGTGGGAACACTGACATTTCAGAGGGAGTCTAAACCTCCCTTGAAGGTGTCAGATGTTATTTATGTGCTAGGGATGAGGAAGAACCTCATATCCGTCTCAACTTTGGAGGACAGAGGATATGAGATACTGTTCAGGGGTGGACAAGTGCTGATGTATCCCAAGGGCACTCCAGCTGATTCAGCTAGAGCGATAGGTGTACGCCATGCAAAGGTGTACAAGTTTTCATTTCAGCGCCTTTTGGCATTGAGCAGTAGTACCGACAGCAGAGCTAGCAGTTCTGAGCTGTGTGAGATTTGGCACCGCAGGATGGGGAATATGTATCATGGAGCCTTGAGGACCTTGCGGGAGATCACTACAGGTGTGCCAGATTTCAGTACTGATCACTTTGATACTTGCAGAGGATGTGCGATGGGCAAGTTTGCCAAATCCCCTTTTCCCAGCAGTGACAGCAGAGCGACTGGGATACTTGATTTGATTCATTCTGATGTGAGCGGTTGGATGTCTCATGTTTCCTTGAGTGGATATGAGTACTATGTTCTATTCATTGATGATCACTCCAGGAGGGCCTGGATTTATTTCTTGAAGACCAAGAGTGAGGTCTTCAAGCGGTTTCAGGAGTTTAGAGCTCTTGTGGAGACACAGACAGGTCGGAAGATCAAGTCCCTGAGGTCGGACAATGGAGGAGAGTACACCCTTGGAGAGTTTGTTGACTATTGTGCGGAGGCAGGCATTAGGAGGGAGCTCACTGTTCCTTACAACCCCCAGCAGAACGGGGTTGCGGAGAGGAAGAACAGATCCATCGGAGGGGCTGCCAAAGCCATGTTACATGATCGGGGGTTGCCATTGTTTTTGTGGGCAGAGGCCTGCAACACAGCTGTTTACTTGCAGAACAGGAGTCCGCATCGTGCCTTGGGGCACATGACTCCGGAGGAGGCTTTTTCTGGGAAGAAGCCTGATATTGGTCATCTTTGTATCTTTGGGTGTATCACATACTCCTACATACCCAAGGAGAAGAGGACCAAACTAGAGCCCACCGCAAAGAAGGGTATCTTTGTGGGCTACAGTGAGACCTCCAAGGCCTTTCGGATTTACATTCCTGCGCAGAGGAAAGTTGTTGTCAGACGGGATGTGAAGTTCGAGGAGGACAGGGCCTTTAGGAGGTCACGGGAGTTAGAGTATCTGGATCAGCCAGACCCTCAGCAGCAGTTGAGTCAGTCACAGGGATCCAGTGGGCAGGGATCGGGAGGATCCGGAGGTACATCTATGACGATGTCAGGTCCGTCAGTGGGGAGTGGCTCGCAGAGTCAGAGGGGTGGTGCTATGGGCAGCACGCAGAGCAGTCCACAGAGCAGTTCACTGGGGAGTCCACTGATGGATAGTTCACACGGTACCTCAGCATCTACAGGTTCAGGTGCAGGCAGGAGGACAGCAGACAGGCAGTCAGGAGTTCAGGCTCTTGATGTTGAGGAGGAGGAGTTTTATTCTTCGACGGGAGAAGTGCACTCAGGGAAGAGGAAGCCCAAGTGGCTTCAGGACACCTTGAGAGATGCCACATCTGTTGCTGAGCCTAAGAGGCCGGTCAGAGAGAGCAGACCACCTGAGAGGTTTTGTAGCTGTATGGCAATGGCTACCAGCATCCTTGACTCTGAGCCTTCTATCTATGAGGAGGCAGCTAGCCAGCAGGTCTGGAGAGAGGCCATGCAGGAGGAGTATTCTTCTATCATGAAGAATGATGTTTGGGAGGTGGTGCCGAGGCCTGAGGGAAAATCCGTGGTTACTTCCAGATGGCTTTACAAGGTAAATCATGCTGCAGATGGCAGCATTGAGAAATTCAAAGCGAGGTTTGTGGCTAGAGGGTTCTCCCAGGTAGAGGGAGTTGATTATGAGGAGACCTTCGCTCCTGTGGCTCGATATACTTCGATCCGCTCCATTATATCGATAGCAGCAGAGATGGGTTGGAAGATCCACCAGATGGATGTGAAGACCACATTTCTCAATGGCTTCATATAGGAGGAGGTGTACATTGAGCAACCACAGGGCTTTGAGGTGCATGGGAAGGAGTCCCATGTGTGCAGACTGAAGAATTCCCTTTATGGCCTGAAGCAAGCTCCCAGAGCTTGGTACTCCAGGATAGATACATACTTGCAGGAGATGGGTTTCACAAAGACTGAGGCAGATCCGAACCTTTACTATATTGTGATAGGTGAGGAGCCTATCATTCTGGTGTTGTATGTGGATGACTTAGTCATTACAGGTGCAGAGAGACACATAGAGAACTGCAAGAGAGATCTTGTGGCGGAGTTTGAGATGAAGGACATCGGCTTGATGCATTACTTTTTGGGTTTGGAGGTGTGGCAGGAGGAGGGGCATTTCTTCCTAGGGTAGGGGAAGTATATTGTGGATATCCTTGGCAGATTCCACATCGAGGATTGTAAACCCATGTCGACACTGAAGATCACCAAATGGAAGAAGCTTCATGCTTCGGATTCCGAGTTGGTGGATCCCACATTGTATAGACAGCTAATTGGTTCCTTGATGTATTTGGTCAACACTAGGCCAGATATTTGTTTTGCAGTCAACATGATGAGTCAGTTTATGTGTGAGCCTAGGAAGGTTCACTGGGTGGCTGCAAAACACATTTTGAGGTACTTGCAGGGGACAGTGGATTATGGTCTGGACTACAGGCAGGAGGATGGAGTGAGATTGGCAGGTTACACTGATTCTGATTGGGCAGGTTGTGCTTCTGATAGGAAGAGCACTTCAGGGTGCTGTTTTGGGTTGGGTTCGGCAGTGGTGTCATGGTTCAGCCGGAAGCAGCAGTCAGTAGCATTGAGTTCAGCGGAAGCAGAGTATATGGCAGCCAATCTAGCTAGTTGTGAGGCCATCTGGCTTCGCAAGATGTTGTTTGGCTTATTTGGTCAGCTGTTGAGACCTTCAGTGATTTACTGTGATAATCAGAGTTGCATTAAACTCATGGAGAATCCAGTATTTCATGACAGGTCAAAGCATATCGGGATCAAATATCATTTCATCAGAGACTATGTTCAAAAGGGAGCTGTGAAGCTTGAGTATATTCCCACTGATGAGCAGGTTGCAGATATTCTTACCAAAGCCTTACCACGGGGCAAGCATGTCTACTTCAGAGACAAGATGGGTGTGGTGAGAAACACCTTCCTCGGTAAGAGGGAGTGTTGAAATTTGGTACTGGAGGACAGGTGGTTCCCTAAGGCTTTGATCTTTGGCCTAGGGAAAAGTGTCCAAAATAATTTAATTTTTCTCCTAAAGTGACTTTATAATTTTTTATAAAGTCAAATCTAATTTAAAAGTGACTTTAAGTGATAAAGTTACTAAAGTCTAATTTAAAAGTGACTTTAAGTGATAAAGTTACTAAAGTCTAATTTTAAAGTGACTTTAATAAAGTCAATGTAAAACTAGAAAGGAAAAGTGACTTTGGAAATAAATGACTAAGTGTGTCTTTATTAAAGTGGGGTGAATTAAAAAATAGAAAGTGAGATTTAAATGAGCATTTAATCTCAGCCCTAGATCTCAATCTATTTCAGCCATTGGATTTAGGGATTCCCCAAAAGTCACTTAGGGTTAGGTTAAAGGAGGAAAAGGAGGGAAAATGTCATTCATTATTTCATGAACAGATTGGGAGAAGGAGAGAAAGAGAGCTGGAGATTTTTCTGAGCAGTGAGAAGAAGGAAGGCAACAGTGAAGAGATTTCAGCAAAGGTACAACAACATTTATTGGCACACATACCAAGGCAGAAAATCCATACAGCAAGGGAGAGGTAGTGTTTCCAAGTGAGGAGGCACAGAAATTGAGGAAGAGGGTACAACAGCAAGCATGCACTTCAAGGCACAAAAATCAAGCACGTTTTCCAAGGAAGAGGGTGGCTATCATTTTTGGCACAAAAATCGAGGAAGAGGACAGCAGCACAGCCCAGATTTTTGGCATGGATTTCGAGAGAGGTTGTTGTACAAAATCTGTACAGTCCGTACAGCAAAGTACGACTGTTCCAGCACGCTTCCCGAGGTGGCCATATAGCATTTAATGCTGTCCTAAGGTGCTGTAATTTTTTTTTTCTCTATTGTTGCTGATTTGGCACAATTTCTGAGGCGGTGTGCAAGCACGGAAATCGAGATAAGTCTGTAAATTGGTTGCTGGAATTTTTTCTGAGTTTTTCCTGTTTCACTGTAAAAAGAAATATTCAGAAAATAAAAGAGAAGCTTTCGAACTGGTTTTCCCCAAGAGTTGTAGGGGGTTTTTCCAGGGTCATGTTGACCAAAAATCTCAGTGTTTAAATGTGTTGAATGGCTATTTTAAGCTTGCTGATTTTTATTTCTGCATTTTCCAGCATTCTGTAAATTTTCCAGAATTTGTGTTTTCAGCAAAAAATTATTTTTCTGTTGTTGAATGTAAGGATATTGGAAAGGGCATTTAACTAAAAGGAGAAATAAGGTGAAACTGAAAACCGGGGTGGGAAACAAGAAATTTCTACAGTCTAGGGGAATTTTTTTTTGGTAACATGGATTCCCAAAAGCTTAGTTCATCATTGGCATCTTCAAATTTCTGAAATTCCCAATTGTGGAGTGCATACAGGTCGAATTAACATTTGGTTTCAATGATTTTAAAATTGTTATTACCAGAGGGAATTCATCTAGAGTAATAACAAGAGGAAGCATAAGGTTTTAAACAGAGATCTTGGTAATTCCCTACTGGATAGCCATTTCAAAATAAAAGAGAACAAAGGATTAAGAAAACTTGGTAATCCACTATCTAATTGAAGTGGTTGACTGTGGAATTCAGATACCTTCTGTCACTAAGCACCTGTGCAAACACTGGCGAAATGAGTGAAAAAGATAGGTGAATAGAGGATAAAAGTTTTATTATATAATTTTGAATAACCATTATCGAAATTAATTATTAGTCCATTACTAAACATCCATCGGGAAGTTGGAGGGAAGAAATAAATGATTTTAACGGTTAAATTTCTAAATCATCAGGAAAATAGTGGGAAGTAAATTTGGCATTTTTTTGGAAGAAGGGATAAATTGGCGGAAGCACATAATCCAAGGCATTGAAAACTACTCGACATATAACTCCACGTGTAGCTTCTCGACAGATTGCCCACCAAAATGTAGCTTCTACAGTTATTCTTTGTTTTAATAGAAAACAATTATATGGTTTTATTTACTGTGTGTTCTCTCCTTTTTCTAGCATTCTAATTTTTTAGATATTAGGGGCCTCCCCCTCCAAGATACATTTCATTTTTTTAGATATTGGGGGTCTCCCCCAATATCTGGATCAGTGGTATCATATTTAGGTTACGAATCCATGGGAATGAGGTTTGAAGCATATTTCAATTTCAATGTTATGCAACAATCTTCAGCAAACTCCATGATTTTTTTGGGTGGTGAGTTTGCAGATCAGATCTGATACTTTTCATGAAAATTTTACAATAAAAAATACCAGATCTGGATTCCTTGCAAAAAAATACCCAAATTAAAAAAAAAAAAAATTGGGCGAAATGGAGTTCGGATGAGGGAGATATCGCTGATTTAAAATTAGTTGCATTGTAGAAAATTTTATGATGACAATTCGTGGATGTCGTCTCTCGTATCATTTTTTGTATTTTTTTGCAAAATTTCATAAAACGGATTGCATATTTTAGCGACTCTTGAAAAATCACCCAATTAAAAAAAATGGGCGAATTGGAGTTTGGATGAGGGAGATATCGTTGATTTAAGATAAGTTATTTTTTTAGAATTTTTGTGATGGCAGGACATTTGTAGTGCGGATCTGAATTTCCAAAGCATGCAAATAGGGATTTAAATCTCATGGGAAGATGGACCGAGTTATGCACATTTTAAATCTACAAAAATATTCAGAGCGTGTTCCCTTTGGAGACGTGCCCTCCCACCCTGATTTAGTAGGCACTTGCTTCACATTCATCAATTTTAGCATAGCAACATCCGACTTGGGTTCTGTTGATGGGAAAATCTCTCCGGCCAACAGCAGGGGATCTCCCCGGTAAAAGGTCCCAATTAGACCTTGAACCGTTTGGACTAGGGATCCCGTTCGAGGTGTGGGTCCGGCTACCACTGATTTCTCCTTTGCTTTGGGTCTTTCTTAAACTCTATAAAACAGTGGATACACACCTAATCAACTGATACAAGACATATTATTGATGCATTAAATTTACATACGACACTATGAGTAGCAAGAGGAAATAATAAAGCATGAAGACCGAAGGAAGTGTTGTTAACAACACTTCATTAGGGTCATGCTTGTAAACTGTTCTGGCCACAAAAGAAACAATTCCTCATGGCAAGAACACCTTTCACTTCCTAAATTTTTTTAAATGATAACACAAATGCTAATAAACAAATCCATCAACGTTCGTTAAGAAAGTGAAATAAACTCAACCACTATTAACATACTCAGCAAATTGTTATGCAACTGTGATATGAATTGAAGATGCAGTTCCCTTAATCTAAAGATGTTATGAAACTGAAGATATAATACTAAAGAGTGCTCATACATAAAACAACACCAGATCCACAAATGGATTTTTCAAAATTTTTGTATTAATGCTCAAATATATAATCCAGATAATACAGTGTACTCAGCTTGAGTCCCAAACAAAAGATCTTTTCTAAGTTCCCGAAGGAAACATTTATAGAGCAAAGCTTGCCCTTTGGACTCCCTGGCTTTTCGCTTTCCCGACTGTTGGGCTGCCTTGTGACTTAGTCACCGGGTCGCTGGGTCGCACCGTCGGGCATTTAGTGGGGATGCGACTTAGTGACCTGGCGACCTCTGCAACTTGCGACCTAGAGCGACTCGCGACTTGCGACCTCAAGAAAATCTGTGACCTGCGACCTCCTTGGATTTGCGACCTTGCACCATTCGCGACCTGTGACCTCGACAGATATGCGACCTGCGACCTTGGCAGATATGCGACCTATGACCTCCTTGGATTTGCGACCTCATGACCTCCTTGGATTTGCGACCTTGCACCATGCGCGACCTGTGAACTCGGCAGATATGCGACCTGCGACCTTGGCAGATATGCGACCTGCGACCTTGGGCAGATCAGCAACTTGTGGCCTCCTTTCGGTGGATGGGGTTAGGTGCCTTTGAACTTTAAAGTGAGTTATTTAGAGGTTCGCCAGCATCTACTTGTTTTGAAAAGGTCCCCTTGTTTGCTGGGGAAAACCTTTGCTCTTATGTGCAAACAGAAAGGTTCTTCCTGCAATAAAATAACACAGGTCACATGTCTCCATGATTGAATAATAATAATGTGAGGAAATTTTAATTAATTTGCAAGAGTGAAAACAATAAATTTAGACCCCTGTGTGGTCAAGACTTTGTCATCAGAGAGAATGGTGTAGGCTCTCCTTGCGCCTCTTCAACTACTGTAAATGTATATTAGTATGGTTGTAGACCGAGTTCGAAATGCAGACTCAATTGATGGGAAGTGTCGGCTTGGGCAACATGCTCCTTATGTTCTCCGTGACATCCATTATGATATGCACTAACAATACTGTTTTCATGTTCAGCAATTTGCACCGAGACATTAATGAGGGGAAGGACCTTCGAAATGGGGTTTAATCTGAGGGATGATCAAATGATTAAGAATGCAGGGGAAAAGTGATTTTATAAAATATTATTTTCCAACTCTTGAGATGTGCTCACGATCCTGCATGTTGACACGACGAGTGAAGGTGAGGACGCTGCTCCTTAGTGAAGTCACAGGGTCACAACGTAGTGGGGGTCGCGCTACCGGCTCGTTGCTGAGTTTATGCGACCCAGCGACCTGTGGGGAAATGCGACTCATAGCTATCCTTTGAAATGTGACTTTGCAGAGGTCGCACATTCACATTGCGAAATATTCCTTAGTGCTGCGACCCAGCGACTTGAGAATAGTGCGACCTATTGATTTTCATGAAATGCGACCTCATAGAGGTCGCACGGTCGCATTTTCCCGTCTGTCGAACGTTCACCCTACTCCTTCGACATAGTCTGGGTTTCGAATGCTCAGCTTAGATTTAATTTATGGCATGATGACTAGTGTGGTTGCGTGCCTCTTGGGATGAGACTGCGTAGAACCTAAGCGTAGCCATGACTTCGAAATAGTTGCAAAGATGAGCCACGCACAAGTATTCGCTGTGTGGCAATGCCTTCACCAGAAATAATTCCTCAGGCTGCTGACAAGGCATGATAATTGCGTGCGGCTATTCCCACTTTGAATATAGCCCAGCTCTGACCTTCAGCATACATGGGCTTGATTCATACTTCTCTAGTGCCTTGGAGACACAGTTGGAGGTGTTTGAGACTTACAGGGCGTGAAGGTTGTAGTGGACGCAGTGTGCTGCAGAGAACGTTTATTTTCTCAGAGTTCTTACTTTCCGTGCTAACGAAACCAGAATCGAAGGGATTCAAACTTCTTTCCATATGAAAATCGATCATGTCGAGCACTGTCATTACATGCCAGAGTTGAGTGGTGCAACGGCTGTCATATCCTTGCATGTCGGGCACAGAGCTAAACAATTCTTGAAAAGGCGTGTATCAGCGATCTTTTCAATCAGAAACCTATGTTTGAGTGTAGCAGCATAATTAGCGTTCATGCATGGCAGCATGCATGGGCAACCTGCATCCATGTAACGTGGCATGAAGCGCAGGGACTCGTTCTGTCCAGCTCATCGTGGACGCGTGGAAGATCACTGTGGCGTTGATTATGGCGTTTTCTGATGAAACGATTTTACAATCATGCGCATTGTGACCTCCTCCAGTGAAACGTAACACTTCTGCCTTTCATTTGATTATGACTGCATGATATTTATTCTAACATGCCATCGTAGATTTGCTACAAGATTTGACTCCGTGTTTTAAACGCACATTTTGACCAAATATTATATATCTGCCCCAAGGAATAAAACTTCGCCATAGAAATGTTTAAGTCCATTCGCAATGTATTTTCCTATAGCTCTGATCCGTGTTTTAATTATAACGTTGACCGCTGTATGTTTGTTAACATATTTTGCTCCATATTTTAAACATAAACTTTGACTGTTATATTATTTCCGCTCCAACGTTCACCGTAAGTTGAAAAGTTGACCACCATGTATATATATATACATTTATGTTGGGCTCCATGCAACGTAAACATTTGAACATTCAACCGCAGTGATTGCATGGAGCCATGTGTAAACATGACTTTGGACCACCGTATATATATATATTTGATCCAAAACTTTTATCATGGGTTGAAAACCTGCCATCGAACCTTTGCGCCATGTCACGTGTCCATGCAGTTTTGTTGCACCAGCTCACGTGGTTTGAAAAACGTATGCTTTATCCCTTTCGCGCCTTAGTTGTAACGCACCATAGTTATTATGACATGTCACCATGGTTTGTCATACACTCCGCCCCATGATTTAAACATAAGTTTTGATCACTATGTCCGCCATAGAAATATTTAGGCCCATTTGAAATGCGTTTTCATATAGTTTCGATCCGCCATTTTATATGTTTTAGACACTACATTACTTTGTGCCTTGGTTTAATTATATGATATTTAAAACCATAGCTTAGGTCCATCGATTTTTCACCCACCGTGTAGCTTAGGTTTAACAAAGATTGCTTCCCAAAGGTGCGTTTAGATTTTTGAAATTGTGCCAAAACTTGCCAATGCACCCATTACCTGAACCATCAAACCTAACAACTGTACTTTGATGGGCAATGATGAAACTGAAAGAAGTGTCGAATTTAAAGCGATGAACTCTATAGTTCATCGTTATTCCCAAAAACAATTGAGGCCTGTAAACTTGGAGAAACTGGATCATACTCATAGATCACTCCTACTTTGTCGATGTCAGTCCATAATTAATCACCAAATTGACAGTGATGACCTTTTCGATACTTATCAAGACACATTTTGAACCCGTGAACCATTTCATTCAACTGTGGAAAATAGAAGAAACCCTTTTTGCTGTGCCATTGTCTTGCCAACATCAACATGTGTGCTCTTAATATGGCATCTCCGTTAATAACATGAGAAACCCTTGTCTTTTGATATCAACGACGTTATAAGATTTTTTTGGTGCCCAGTGCTTCCTTGTTTCTTTGAGTGAATGAACACACACCACATCATCCTCCATCTGAAAATAATGTTAACTTGCTCTTCCAGCTCACTTGTGGGTGCATGCTTGTCATCTACCTTAACCATGGTCTTCAAAGGTGGCCTTATGTCTCATATCCACCTAAGCGGGACATGTGGATGAATGTGTCATGGTTCACAGCTGTGACCTTGTCATTGAGCTTAATCTTATTCCCCTCGGTGCCATGACATTCATTGATGAGTTTATCAGTCAGGGGATTGACCTGTATAAACAACATAACATTAATTAGTTCACAATTATTCTTTGCGAATGGTGCCCCTAGATAAAATATATGAGACCAATGAACATAAAAGAAGTATTCAAAAAACACGTTTAATGACCCATGGTGAGGGAGGTGTTAATGTATATCCTGAGTGCACGGAAAGTTCTTATTCGAACGTATGCTGGGTGGTCCCTCCCTCACATGGCGTGATTGCATCAACAACATCTGATAATGATGGTGAGAAAGCTCATGAGGGGTTGGGGATAGGTCGGCGAGATGTCACTGAATGCAGGTCAGGTGAAAGACTTTAACGCCTAAGCGAGCAGAGGGGGAACCCAAGATTTTAAATATACCCCAAAATTTTGGGTGCTGTTGTAGCGGCTACAAAAAATGGTGAACCACTGGTAGAATCCAGCATCTTTGTCAATATCACAGCAATAGTCCGAGTCCAGATAGTGATGCAAGGGAATATTGAACAAGTTTCGTGGGTACCCTTTGTAGTACTCTGGCCCTTTACAGGTATGCCTAATCCTTGTGCCTCAGCTAGGTCTCACTAATCAGAAACACATCAAAGAGAAAGCTCACAGACGCTAGTAGCCTGTTGATGATGTGAAGAGAAAGGCAGTGGGTTTATTATTTTTAGGATTTTTAAAGTAAGTTTCTGGTGTTGCTCCACTGCCAGCAGGCCTGGACAGTACCCCGGCGGAGTCACTTCAAGAAATCACAAACGTTGATCCGCTGCCAGCGAGCCTGGTCAGTACCCCGGCAGAGTCGTTGCATTACCTCTCTGCGCAGGAAGCCTTTCTCGATCCTTTTCCCTTATTTGTTTTATATGCTTGCAACACTTATTTTCATGTGCTCGTGGCACTTATTTTTCATGGGCGAATGAGGGATCCCAACTTATTTTACGATAAGGAGAGGTTGTTTCTTGTTTTACAAAAACTAAAAGATATCCTAATTTAGGTTTGCCCTTGTTCCAAACCTTCACATCCCATCTACCACAATAGGCGAAGCGTGCAAAACAAAAATTAAAACGTCCAAGACTATGTTGGGCACAAGGCTTAGGCTTATGGGTATGGGCCATTTCAAACTCATTAGGCCTCCCACAAAAAACCAGCTCGTATCTCCCCAGATAATAAGTTTAGACTCATAGGCATCTTGTTGAGAAAGCAACTTCAATGACTTGTCCTAAGAGAAAGCTACCTCTTGAGATAGCCACCACAACCTCACGCAAACAATGGGGTTATTGTTTCAGTAGCTGGGGTAGAACAAATCCGCAAGGCAGTAGGGTTTCAATGAAGGCTCATGCACTGATCGGCGATATGTGGAATATTTTCAAAACTATATCAACAATCTGCGAAAATGATGTGAGGAAGATAGTGTACAATGCAATGTAATAGGCAAGGCTCAAGATGCAATGTGACGCCATGTGCGAGAACGATCAACCAGTTGTAGGTGGAAAAGAGGCGCGATACAAGCAGTAATTATTTATGCAGCAACAAGCAGACTTAAATGAAATGAGTGCAAAACAATTGTAACATGATGATGCCTAGGATATTAATCATAAGCAAAAATAGTACACACACTTTTTAATCATGAAGTAAAAATTTGGCAAGTAAACCTAATTAACTTCGAACTAAAAATTTATTAACAGGTTCTAGCTAGCCTACACCTAAACCCTAGTTTAACCCATGAGGTGACTGGGTTATGTAAAATCAATTTTCCAGTGCAACCACCACATTAGTTCGCCTCCTGCAACGACAACAATGATCAGGATCAGGGCTAGTATCCAAAAAAGTGCAGTAACAACAAAACTTACCTAAGGAGCAGGTGCAACGGCAAGAGGATCATAGATACTTACCAAAGAACATGCCAGAATGGATTGTGTAAGCTGAATCCCACTCTCATCTTGATACACAGCAATATGTTCTTGAAACTCAACATTTATAAATGACACATAATCATTCATGCACAATCCTGGGCCTGATGGGCACTGGGTAAGCCATTGCCTATTTGTAGGCACATCCACCGAATAGGATTGGTCGAGTTGACCGGAAATCTCATCATGGTGTTGAGGACTATCAGTTTTATGGAATGGAAACAATAAGCATGTGCCAGGTGAATTATAAATGCTTGCGCATCCGAGTGCAGAAACCCTAGTTTGGGGTTGCTCCTGGGTTTGGTCAAGGGTATGAGGATCAAACCCCGGACCTTCGAGCGGGGGGTTGCCAAACTATGATGGTTTGGCGAGATCAACAGGAAAATTGAAGTGTTCATGGATTGTGGTGGGTAGCAAAATGTCAGTGGGATTTGTATCAATTCAGTCAAATGTTTGCGCCCTTACAATTTGATAATCCAAAGTATCAGATTCTCTAGATTTGCCAGGGTGGGGAGAATTCGATGGAGTTATGCTGGGAGGAGCATGGTACTTGGGGATTGTCATTTGAGAAATGGTCGGCAGAAGCTGAGGCGCTTCGATTTTCTGATGGGTACTTGAATCTTTCCAAAACGAATCATCGAATTCTGGTGTCTCCATATGGTCAGAAAAGAGAAGCGAGTGATAGTCCTCAGCGGTATGATGGAATATGTTTTCAGATAAGCAGGGATCACTGTAACCATTGATTTGATCAAGTTGGGTACCTGGCAAGTTAGGCTCCCCTGGAGTTACCAACTGGGATGGGTCAATAAAGAGGACATCTTGAGGTTGCCCAGACAGGAAATTTCTCCTATGGCTGTCTAAAGATTCCAAGTGAGAAAAATCAGATCTAAAAGATTCATCAATTTTGAACTATGATTGTGAAACACCATCTGCGTGCTTAGGATTGTCGCCAATACCAGTATAAGGAAATTTTTAATGTCTTGAAGAAATTACTGGTGTGGCGGGATCGGGAAAAAAACCGGGGAATAATGAACGAACAGATTGAGTCGCAGGGGCGTTAACCATACAAGGCTTTTCAACACGCGCATCCGTGTCATTTCGAGAAAGAAATGATCTGGCAGGCCTTGTAAGGGAATCAACTTTATGCGGGGTCGGAGTCGATTCATAATCAATATGCGAATCGGATTTAGGTTTGTGTCCAGGGAGACACCGAGTGGGCTCGAGGTAGGTTTCATGAATTGGGGGAGATAATGAGCCACCGTGATTTTCAAACTCTGATTCGACATGGTGCATGAAAGATTCAAATTCTGAACAGCCATTGGCTTGTGGGTCGTCACAGGGAACACTAGGCTCAGGCTAGGTTGCTAACCAAAATTGTTCAAGGGAAACGAGAATCACATAGCTGAATTGTTCACTTAACAACTTCCAATCGACATCCTTTTCAGGGAACTCAAAACAATAATGAATAAATCTGATAGAAAATTTATCAAGAGGTTCCTGAGGTTCCATTCTGATGTCATTTAGCTTTATCAATACACTTTGAAAATCGTATCTGTGAAAAGCCTATTGTAATTCACTAGCGAGTTGTTTAAACGAATGGATGGAAGCTTCCGGTAATGTTCGGCACCATTGCTTAGCGCGACCTTCGAGAGTGAGGAAGAAAAGCAAACAAATCAAACCTTCATCATTAATTTCATAGCACTCACCAAAGTCACAGAAATCTAAAAGGTGTTTGGTTATAGATACTCTGTTTTCACCATCGAATTTTAACTGGGACAAGTGATACATAAGTTCATCGGGGATGAGACACCGAGGCTCATAAAACTCCGAAAAACATCTCGGGAGAATGATTTGGGAACGAGCCATTACAGATATGAGATTAACTGCAGGCTCTAAGGGCTCAGCTTGTCATCTGGCCCTCCTTCTAGCACCAATTCTGTTGACGGGAAAATATGTCCGGCCAACAGCAGGGGATCTCCCCGGTAAAAGGTCCCAATTAGACCTTGAACCATTTGGACTAGGGATCCCATCCGGGGTGTGGGTCCGGCTACCACTGATTTCTCCTTTGCTTTGGGTCTCGCTTAAACTCTATGAAACAGTGGATACACACCTAATCAACTGATACAAGACATATGATTGATGCATTAAATGTACATACGACACTATGAGTAGCAAGAGGAAATAATAAATCATGAAGACCGAAGGAAGTGTTGTTAACAACACTTCATTAGGGTCATGCTTGAAAACTGTTCTGGCCACAAAAGAAACAATTCCTCATGGCAAGAACACCTTTCACTTCCTAAAAGTTTTTAAATTATAACACAAATGCTAATAAACAAAGCCATCAGCGTTCGTTAAGAAAGTGAAATAAACTCAACCACCATTAACATACTCAGCAAACTATTATACAACTGTGATATGAATTGAAGATGCAGTTCCCTAAATCTAAAGATGTTCAGAAACTGAAGATATAATACTCAAGAGTGCTCATACATAAAACAACACCAGATCCATAAAGGGATTTTTCAAAATTCTTGTATTAATGCTCAAATGTATAATCCAGATAATACAGTGTACTCAGCTCGAGTCCCAAACAAAAGATCTTTTCTAAGTTCCTGAAGGAAACATTTATAGAGCAAAGCTTTCCCTTTGGACTCCCTGAATTTTTGCTTTCGCGACTGTTGGGCTGCCTTGCGACTTAGTCGCCGGGTCACTGGGTCGCACCGTTGGGCATTTAGTGGGGATGCGACTTACCGACCTGGTGACCTCTGCGACTTGCGACCTGCGACCTCAAGAAAATTTGTGACCTGCAACCTCCTTGGATTTGTGACCTTGCACCATTTGCGACCTGCGACCTTGATAGATATGCGACATGCGACCTCGGTAGATATGCGACCTACGACCTCCTTGGATTTGCGACCTCACGACCTCCTTGGATTTGCGACCTTGCACCATTCGCAACCTACGACCTCAGCAGATATGTGACCTGCGACCTTGGCAGATATGCGACCTGTGACCTTGGGCAAATCAGCCACTTGTGGCCTCCTTTCGGTGGATGGGGTCAGGTGCCTTTGAACTTAAAATGAGTTCTTTGGAGGTTCACCAGCATCTACTTGTTTTGAAAAGGTCCCCTTGTTTGCTGGGGAAAACCTTTGCTCTTATGTGAAAATAGAAAGGTTCTTCCTGCAATAAAATAACACAGGTCACATGTCTCCATGATTGAATAATAATAATGCGAGGACATTTTAATTAATTTGCAAGAGTGAAAACAATAAATTTAGACCCCTGTGTGGTCAAGACTTTGTCATCAGAGAGAATGGTGTAGGCTCTCCTTGCGCCTCTTCAACTACTGTAAATGCAGATTAGTATGGTTGTAGACCGAGTTCGAAATGCAGACTCAATTGATGGGAAGTGTTGGCTTGGGCAACATGCTCCTTATGTTCTCTGTGACATCCATTATGATATGCACTAACAATACTGTTTTCATGTTCAGCAATTTGCACCGAGACATTAATGAGGGGAAGGCCCTTCGAAATGGGGTTCAATCTGAGGGATGATCAAATGATTAAGCATGGAGGGGAAAAGTGATTTTATAAAATATTATTTTCCAACTCTTGAGATGTGCTCACGATCATGCATGTTGACACGACGAGTGAAGGTGATGGCGCTGCTCCTTAGTGAAGTCGCAGGGTCGCAACGTAGTGGGGGACGCGCTGCCGGCTCGTTGCTGAGTTTATGCGACCCAGCGACTTGTGGGGAAATGCGACTCAGAGTTGTCCTTTGAAATGCGACTTTGCAGAGGTCGCACAGTCGCATTGCGACCTATTCCTCAGTGCTGCGACCCAGCGACTTGAGAATAGTGCGACCTATTGATTTTCATGAAATGCGACCTCATAGAGGTCGCACGGTCGCATTTTCCCGTCTGTCGAATGTTCACCCTACTCCTTCGACACAGTTTAGGTTTCGAATGCTCACCTTAGATTTAATTTATGGCATTATGACTAGTGTGGCTGCGTGCCTCTTGGGATGAGACTGTGCAGAACCTAAGCGTAGCCATGATTTCGAAATAGTTGCAAAGATGAGCCACGCACAGGTATTCGCTGTGTGGCAACGCCTTCACCAAAAATAATTCCTCGGGCTGCTGACAAGGCATGATAATTGCGTGCGGCTATTCCCACTTTGAATATAGCCCAGATCTGACCTTCAGCATACATGGGCTTGATTCGTACTTCTCTAGTGCCTTGGAGACACAGTTGGAGGCATTTGCGACTTACATGGCATGAAGGTTGTAGTGGACGCAGCGTGCTGCAGAGAACGTTTATTTTCTCAGAGTTCTTACTTGCCGTGCTAACGAAACCAGAATCAAAGGGATTCAAACTTGTTTCCATATGAAAACTGATCATGTCGAGCACTATCATTGCATGCCAGAGTTGAGCGGTGCAACGGTTGTCATATCCTTGCATTTCGGGCGCATAGCTAAATGATTCCTGAAAAGCCGTGTATCAACGATCTTTTCGATCGGAAACCTCCGTTTGAGTGTAGTAGCATAATTAGCGTTCATGCATGGCAGCACGCATGGGCAACCTGCGTCCATGTAACGTGGCATAAAGTGCAGGGACTCGTTCTGTCCAGCTCACCATGGACGCGTGGAAGATCACTGTGGCATTGATTATGGCGTTTTCTGATGAAATGATTTTACAATCATGCGGATTGTGACCTGCTCTAGCGAAACGTAACACTTCTGCCTTTCATTTGATTATGACTGCACGATAGTTATTCTAACATGCCGTCGTAGATCTGCTACAAGATTTGACTCCGTGTTTTAAATGCACATTTTGACCAAATATTATATATCTGCCCCAAGGAATAAAACTTCGCCATAGAATCGATTAAGTCCATTCGCAATGTATTTTCCTATAGCTATGATCCATGTTTTAATTATAACATTGACCGCTGTATGTTTGTTAACATATTTTGCTCCATATTTTAAACATAAACTTTGACTGTTATATTATTTCCACTCCAACGTTCACCGTAAGTTGAAAAGTTGACCGCCATGTATATATATATACATTTACGTTGGGCTCCATGCAACATAAACATTTGAACGTTCAACCGCAGTGATCGCATGGCGCCATGTGTAAACATGACTTTCGACCACCGTATATATATATATATATATCTGCTCCAAAACTTTTATCATGGGTTAAAAACCTGCCATCGAACCTTTGCGCCATGTCACGTGTCCATGCAGTTTTGTTGCACCATCTCACGTGGTTTGAAAAACGTATGCTTTATCCCTTTCGCGCCTTAGTTGTAACACACCATAGTTATTATGACATGTCACCATGGTTTGTCATACACTCCGCCCCATGCTTTAAACATAATTTTTGATCACTATGTCCGCCATAGAAATATTTAGGCCCATTTGAAATGCATTTTCATATAGTTTTGATCCACCATTTTATATGTTTTAGACACTACATTACTTTTTTCCTTGGTTTAATTATATGATATTTAAAACCATAGCCTAGGTCCATCGATTATGCACCCACCGTGTAGCTTAGGTTTAACAAAGATTGCTTCCCAAAGGTGCGTTTAGATTTTTGAAATTGTGCCAAAACTTGCCAATGCACCCATTGCCTGAACCATCAAACCTAACAACTGTACTTTGATGGGTGATGATGAAACTGAAAGAAGTTTCGGATTTAAAGCGACGAACTCTATAGTTCATCGTTGTTCCCAAAAACAATTGAGGCCTGTAAACTTGGAGAAACTGGATCATACTCCTAGATCACCCATACTTTGTCGATGTCAGTCCATACTTAATCACCAAATTGACAGTGATGACCTTTTCGATGCTTATCAAGACGCATTTTGAACCCGTGAACCATTTCATTCAACTGTGGAAAATAGAACAAACCCTTTTTGCTATGCCATTGTCTTTCCAACATCAACATGTCTGCTCTTAATATGGCATCTCCGTTAATAACATGAGAAACCCTTGTATTTTGATATCAATGGCGTTATAAGATTTTTCTGGTGCCCAATGCTTCCTTGTTTCTTTGAGTGAATGAACACACACCACATCATCCTCCATCTGAAAATAATGTTAACTTGCTCTTCCAGCTCACTTGTGGGTGCATCCTTGTCATCTACCTTAACCATGGTCTTCAAAGGTGGCCTTATGTCTCATATCCACCTAAGCCGGACATGTGGATGAATGTGTCATGGTTCACAGCTGTGACCTTGTCATTGAGCTTAATATTAATCCCCTCAGTGCCATGACAATCATTGATGAGTTTATCAGTCGAGGGATTGACCTGTATAAACAACATAACATTAATTAGTTCACAGTTATTTTTTGTGAATGGTGCCCCTAGATAAAATATATGAGACCAATGAACATAAAAGAAGTATTCAAACAACGCGTTTAATGACCCATGGCGAGGGAGGTGTTAATGTACATCCTGAGTGCATGGAAAGTTCTTATTCGAACGTATGCTGGGTGGTCCCTCCCTCACATGGCGTGATTGCAGCAACAACATCTTATCATGATTTTGAGAAAGCTCATGAGGGGTTGGGGATAGGTCGGCGGGATTTCACTGACTGTAGGTTGGTTGAAAGACTTTAACGCCTAAGCGAGCAGAGGGGGAACCCGACATTTTAAATATACCCCAAAATTTTGGGTGCTGTTGTAGCAGCTACAACAGGTTCCTTAGAGACACAGCCTCCCACCCCAGGCTACGTAGGCACCTGCTACTTCATCAACACTCAACATCACGGTTGTGGGTCAATCAAACAAAATCCTTATCATCGAAGTCCATTTCCTAGGTTGCACACTGATAGTGTCACAGTTGGTCACAAGAATTACAGGGTATATCTATCCTCATATCTTCGTTTTTCATGGTTCTAGGTCATGCAAAAACCCACACTTCATCTAAGTCCATTTTCTAGGTCGCACACGTTTAGCATTACAGCTGGTCACAAGAATTACAGGGCATATCTATCCTCAGATCTTCATTTGTCATGGTTATGGGTCATCAACAAACCCACACTTCATCGAAGTCCATTTTCTATTCCACACACTTTGAGTATCACAGTTGGTCACAAGAATTACAGGGTATCTTTATCCTCGGATCTTCGTTCATCACGGTTATGGGTTAACCAAACAAAACCCTTTTCTTCAGTAGATATTCATATTCAACAAAGCCTTCTCAGGAGGGAACTTCACGCAATGGGGACCACTGATTCTTAGGGAGGGAGGAATGATCCGAATGGAAAATGGCCTACACCCATGGTATTCATTCACCCATGGTATTTATTTTCCCATGGTATTGTAAGTGGTATCTACCCATGGTATTGACACATGGTATATACCCATGTTATCGTAACTCAAAAAAAGGCTATAAATAACAAGCATCACTTTGTAAAAGGACAGATTGTCCACCACAATGTAACTTCTACAACGATTCTCTATTTTAATATAAAAATTTCTTTGTGGTTTTATTTACTGTGTGTTCTCTCCTTTTTCTGGCATTCTAATTTTGCAGATCTTGCTAGATCCATTTCAATTCTTTAGATATTGGGGGCCTCCCCTCAAGATCCGGATCATACTCCCTATTCCCAAAAGAGTAAAATTGAATGTATGGTTGCAGAAATTATAGAGGCTGGTATAATTCAACCTATTCAAAGTTATTTCTTTGTTGCAGTAGTGTTGGTGCACAAGGAATATGGATCATGGTGTATGTGTCTGGATTATAGGGAGCTCAATAAGCTCACTATTGAAGATAAATTTCCCATCCTTATCATTGATGAATTGTTAGATGAATTACTTGGAGAAATTTACTTCACCAAGTTGGATCTTCATTCAATATATCATCAAATTAGAATGAATACTGAAGACATTCGAAAAACAACATTCAAAACTCATGAAGGTCATTATGAATTTTTGGTCATGCCTTTTGGCCTTAATAATTCACCTTCCACATTTCAAGGTTTGATGAATTATGTTTTCAAACCCTTCCTTTGATGATATACTATTCTACAACAAGTCTTGGAATTATCATGTTCAACATGTTGACAGGGTGCTCAAAATATCGAAGGAGAAAAAATTATATGAAAAGCACTCCAAATGTTTCTTTGGAGTACATGAGGTGGAATATTTGGTTCATATTGTATCTCATGAGGGTGTTAAGGTAGACCCTAACAAATTAAATTCATTAATGAATAAAAAATCCCCACAACCCTAAAGTGTCTTCGAGCATTTTTGAGGTTGACAGGATATTATCGCAAGTTTGTTAAGGTTTATGGGAGAATAGCAGCGCCTCTAACAACATCACTAAAGAAAGATGCATTTTCTTGGATTCTAGAAGAAACTAGGGCATTTGAATATCTTAAATAGGAAATGTGCCAAGCACCAGTCTTAGCTACACCAGACTTCAAAAAAACCTTTATTGTTGAAATTGATGCATCTGGAAATGGAATTGGTGTTGTTTTAACGCAAGAAGGAAGACCCATTGATTTTGAAAGTAGTCCAATCAAGCGAAGGTATTTACAAAAACCTATTTATGAGAAGGAAATGTTGGCAATACTACATGCACTAAAGCAATGGCTACCTTACCTAATGGGAAGACACTTCAAGGTAAAAAAAATCACGATAGTCTTAAATAATTTTTGGAACAAATATTATCTATAAAAGAGCAACAAAAATGGGTCATAAAGATGTTGGCTTATGGATTTTAAATCATCTACAAAAAGTGGAAGAAAATTTTTGTTGCAAATTCACTCTCAAGAAAGGATGAGGATATGGAATCGTTTCTCTGTGCCATTTCTATTACCCAATCTAATTGGATAACTGAAGCAAGGGATGCATGGAAGAATGGAAAAGAGGTGTTGACACTCATTCAAAATTTGTAGCAAGATCCCATTACATATGATATACTTATCTGGAAAAACGATTCATTATGATACAAATATCACTTATATATATGTAAGAATTCCCAACTCAAACAAATGATTCTTTTGGAATTGCACACTTCCCCTCTAGGAGGGAACTCGAAAAATTTAAAAACTTATGACAAGGTCGTGAAGGATTTTTTTGGGATGAGCTTAAATCTTAGAAGTTTGTGGAAGAGTGTTTGGTTTTCCAACAAAATAAAGTTGAGACAATTAAGAACCTAGGTCTGTTACAACCTTTATCAATTCCAAGTCATCGTTGGGAGGATCTCTCAATGGATTTTATCGAAAGTTTACCCAATTTCGAAGAAAGAGTGTCATCATGGTGATAGTTGATAAACTTACCAAGTATGCACACTTTTGTTCATTATCTCATCATTTTAAAGCAAGTACAGTTAATACTATATTTGTGGAAAAAATTCAAAATATACATGGAAACTGAAAGATTATTGTAAGTGAGAAAGATCCAATTTTCACTGGGAATTTTTGGACTAAATTATTTTCTTGTCTTGGTACTCAATTAGCTCATAACTCATCTTATCATCCTTAATCTGGCAGGGAAAATGAGATAGTGAACAAATGTTTGGAAGGATATATCCATTGCTTTGTATCTCATAAACAAACACAATGGGTCAAGTGGATACCTCTCGATGAATGGTGGTATAAAAATTCCTTCCATACTGCAGCAAAAATGTCCCCATTTATGACACTTTATGGATATCATCCATTTCCCATCTCATATTTAAGAGAAAATTCTAAGGTTTAAGCAGTGGAAGATCACAACGAGCCTCAAAAACAAGTTCCCCAACTCTTAAAGGAAAACCTCACTCTACCGCATAATCGAATGAAACAATAGAGAGATCAAAATTGCAGTGAAAGAAGTTTTAATGTGGGTGACTAGGTATTTATATGGCTACAACCATACAAAAAAATGTCCCTTAGGAAAGCTAAGAAGGGTAATAAATTATCACCCAAGTATTACGGTCCTTAAAAAGTGTAGCAAAATATTGGTACTATGGAATAAAAATTAGAGTTTCATGCATCTTCCTGAGTATAGCTAGTTTTCCATGTTTCATGCTTAAATGGGGTTATCGTTGACAAGCTCCTAGTTCAAAAATTATTTCTAGAACTTGATGAAGAAGGAAAAATCATATTGGAGCCTAACGTAGTCACAGAAACAAGAACTTGGCAACTACGAAATCGATCAATTTTAGAGTATCTCATTAAATGAAAGAACTTACCCGATGAATATTCCACATGGAAGGATGAGAATTTTATACAGAAGCATCCAAAAATACTCAAGCGTTGAGGAATACACTTTTTTGAAGGAAAAGGGCATGTTAGGTCCCTATAACACTAGTGTATCCCCCTTATTGTTATTCTTAGTGTAGCCCCCCTATTATTATTGTTATTCCCATGTAGCCCCCATATTGTTATTGTTATGCCCCATAGAAGCCCACTATTGTTATTATTGTTCCCTTACATTATTATTATTAAGTAGGATTTGATTATATTGTGACCCTTTAAAATCCTATATATACCAAGGAGGTCTTGTCATTTGTATCATCTAAGAATTGTTCATTTATGCAGTTTAAAGGAGGGTTCCCCCTCGAAGAGTTTAATTATCAAGTCATTGATCTATCTTTTCTTCTATTTTGTGACTTGGTTGCATAACATATCCTATAAGAAAGAAAAATTTCAGCCTTTATATAAGCCTATATAATATATTATTTTTAACTTAATGCATGTAATAAATCTGCAGGTAGTTGCATCTATGGAAAGAGGTAGTTATGTTTCTTGTACAAGGAGAAGTGGCAAGCGAGTGACCAAGG
The DNA here is from genome assembly GCA_034641835.2 of Pinus albicaulis. NCBI lineage: Eukaryota > Viridiplantae > Streptophyta > Pinopsida > Pinales > Pinaceae > Pinus > Pinus albicaulis. The sequence continues at coordinate 98,472 of JAXQQM020073530.1, forward strand.
GTGCACAACTACTATGAAATTCATCATATGAGGACATGGTGGATCATGTGAATGTCAAAAATTCTCCCAACAATGTTGTTGAGGATGACCATGCGGCATAAAATGAATTTTTCCCACCATCAACCACAAATCGACCATCAACCATAGTCCAAGGTACAAGTTCAACTAAGAAGATAAACGCTATAAGAGGTTGGACAAAAAAGAAATGTTAGTTGCAATTGATGATATAGATTTTAATGGATATTCAGTTTGGGCATCTACAAAAAATCATGGTATTTCTCCCTCATCAATACATTATTGGATAAATGGGCTCACTCATACAAAATTTAGAGGGCCTCTTACAGTTATGATTGAAGAGGAGAAGGTCGAGGTGGTTAAGTGGTGTAAGGAGATGGCCCAATTGTGACATGGAATAGAGTTGATACAACTAAAATCCATAGCTGCTCAAATATGATAGGGGAGGCCAAACCCATTTAGAGATGGGTTTCCTAGTAAATCATGGTGGTTTAAGTTTAAAAAAAGGAATCTAGACCTTGTATTGCGTAAAACCGAGGGCCTTGACAGAGAAAAATCTTTAAATCTATGCCCTGCAATTGTGTATAAGTTCTATGACATTATTTCTAGTTAATATGATAAGAATTCTTATGCTCCATACCATATATGTAACTGTGATGAAATGAGTTTACGGGAAGGAAGGAATTGTGGCATGTGAGTAATTTCCAAAATAGGGAGCTGAAAAATGCCAATTTTTTTCCTAAGATAAGGGAGTGGATAATTATTGTTTGTTGTGTCAATGCAATTGGTTCTTTAATCCCAGGATTTTATCTATTCAAATGTAAAACTCAACTAAAAAAATATGTACAAAATAGTGAACCAAGTGCATGCATGGCTACACATCCCCATGCATGGATGACAAAAGATTTTTTTTTTAATTGGCTTTGGCACTTTGTTGCATCTATACCAGGTGGTCTCTCACTTGAGAAAAATCACCTTCTGGTTTTAGATGGCCATGGAAGCCACATTTTTGTGCAAACAATTGCGGAGGCTAACACTTTAGCCATCGACCCATTAACATTGCATGCTTATACCACTCACAGATTGCAACCCCTTGATGTCAGTGTGTTTGGACCTTTCAAGAACTATTTCAGGTCAGATTGAGCTTCTTGGATGGCAAAGAATCGAAGGGTTGAGGTGAAAAGGTTTGATCTAGCATAGCTTGCAAGTAAATCCTTTAAAAGGGAACTCACACCATCAAATATCAAGGATTACTTTAAGAATACTACAATATAGCCACTAAATTATGATGCTCTTATGCATGATATTGGTTGCAGCCATGAATTTCACATGGAGGGTCAAGAAGA
>JAXQQM020090398.1:0-36960 GCA_034641835.2 Pinus albicaulis
AGGCGGTGACTCCGCCGGAGCCGAGAGGTTCGCTGGCAGCGGAGCAACACCATGAGGACGAAATAATTGTACCGGACCCTGCAGTTGTCCAAGGTTTCCCCGACCCTCTCGATCCTGGAGCGTGAGGAATTAAAATTCGGTTGATCTGCGCCCAACAAGCCAAAAGGGCAGGCGACTATGCGGGGTGGCAAAGGAAGGAAGGTGTAAACTCTGAGGTAAAAGAACAAGCAAGTATTAGACCCCTCCCTCCTCCCTCATCGACCCTTCATCAGCAGAGACTCTGAATTCATCCAGTGAATCGCCATTTGTTGTAGCTCCTACAACACCCTCCAAAAATACATAAAATCATAACACACACTTCAAAATTTTTGGAGCCCCCTTTGAAACTAAAGAAGGAAAAAAAGCCAAGTAAAGTTTTAAGAGCAAGTCGCTAAGTCGCGGATCCATTATTTGCGACCCATGCGACCTATGCGACTCTGCGACCCTAAGGTCGCATAGGTCGCCAGGTCGCAAGAGTCGGAAGTCAATCAATTTGCGACCTTGCGACCTAACGACCTTAAGGTCGCGAGGTCGCAAAGTCGCAAAATGAAGTTTTAAAGAAATTAGCGACTCAGCGACCTTCGCGACCCAGCGACCTTAAGGTCGCGAGGTCGCAAGGTCGCAAACTTACAACTTGCGACCTCATTAAGTATTCGCACGTGCGACCTTTTTATATAAGGACGGGTCGCTAGGTCGCATTTGTAGCTCTCAGCGAAAACCGTGGAATTACTCTGACAGGTCGACTGGCGCGTTTTCTTCCGGGTAAGTTGCCTTTTCCTCCCTATGTTTCCCTCTTAAGCATTTCTTGCCATTATTAAGCCTCCCCACGGTCTTATTTATTTGCTGGAAAGGATGTAGGGTTTTCTTTTGAGTTTCACCGTTGTTTTGTTTCCCACAAACCCCAAGGTCACCCGTCTCTTGCCTAATTCCTCATGGCTATGCCTTATTGTCTCTTTAGGCCCTTTCAAGCCGCATACTTTTCCCGTTATGGAAAGATTAGCCGCAAAGTCGCGCGCGCGCGAAACCCCCCGGCAGGCGCAAGTGCGCCCTGCGACCTAGCGACCAGGTCGCAAGGTCGCAAGGTCGCAGAACTCCCTTTCAGCGACTCTGCGACCCTGCGACCTAGTCGCAAGGTCGCGAGGTCGCGTATGAGTCCCTTTTGTGGATCAGCGACCCAGCGACTCCCAGAGAACAGTCAATTAAACTTTGTATGTGTGGACTTCATTTTAGCTGTTATCATCATGTCTTTCTTATCCTGGGACTCTGTCTTGAATGCAACAGGTGAATTTAGAACAGACACTGTACCGGTCCTCTCCGACTCTAGCAACATGGCACCCCGGGTATCCCGAAGGAGAAGTAGGCAGGTAGTGGAGGAAGAGTCAGACACATACATACAAACATCGCCTCCACCAATATACAGAGACACCCTTTGCACCTTCGCAAAGGAGGACAGCCTTAGGTGGTATGAAGTATACCACGAGTTCGCCATGCCAGAGGATGAGTTTCCAGAAGATCTCCCGGACCGGGAAGTATACCTGAAAGTCAAGAAGTCCAAATTGCACTTAGCAGGGTCACATCCCGCCATATTTCCGTGCCCAGAGATGTTGGACTGGATCATACAGAAGACGGATCCGAAGAACTTCACAATCCGAGATAGTGCAGGAAAAGCCTTCACAACACTGGAGAGCTCAAAAGCACAGGTCTACTACTCGTTCCCCAAACCAGAGGTGAACTTCACCCCAAGATGGTTCTCTGCAAATGAAGTGCCGATGGTTGATACAATCAGAAAATGGTGGGCAGAACCAGATAAATTCAAAATCAAAAAGGACCAGGAGTACCCGGTGGCCATTCTGAGGAAGGTATACAAGTTGGTGGCCGCCATGTTGTGCAGAATTTACGGGCGCTCGGACGCCACCACCTTCAACGGAACATGGGCAACCATCATGGAACACGTGACGGTATATGGCACTCGGTTCAATTGGGCCGGTATATTAATGGGCTCCATGCACACAAATCTGGCTTCAGCTTTAGCCCCAGATGAGGGAGCGCCATCGGAATTCTATATGTAAGCCCCGTGCTCACGCTAGATGATACATGCTTGGTGGCATGTCGAAGGATGACGCATAAGCTGGGACTCGAACAAACCCAGTATTTGTTTACGGACGGAGTGTCCACAGGAATCCGGTCTCGTCAGACATCGAGCAAATCTCTCATATATTCATTCCCGCCCTCTACGGGAAACTATTCGGTCAAGACACCCCATGTATGTCTTGGCGAGCAATGGATACACTGGGTCAGGTGGCACACTGGTTTCCATTCTCTGAATTCACAATCATCCGAGTATTTGGCTCGTTTAAAGCACCACATGCTCTGCCCAAGTTTATTACCGATAAGGTGCTCATGCAGGAGGTATGTTTCCAGATGACCTCGGGTTTCTCTAACGTCCTTTCCAAAGGGAAGAAGAAACCTTGGCCCGCTCTACCTCTCACCATTGGTGCCTATAAAGTCAAAGACTCCAGAGAAGTAGCGCGTGAAGGGGAAGAGGTAAAAAGTTATCACTTCAGAAATCTGGATTGCCGGACTTATGACCCAGTCAGGATAGTTCCTGAGCATTGTAAAAGGGCCAATTTTAGATGGAGTTATCAGCACGTCGAGCGCCCAGCAGAGGACGAAAAAAGAAACTGGTGCAATGCAGAAAGGCATCTAGCTCCAGGGATTGACTCTGACAAAGAAGGAGAGGATCACCAGAATTTAGGAGGCTCTTCCTCCTCCAAAGATAAGAAAGCACAGACCAGTACGAGGCCTGACACCACAGATCAGCAAAGGGAAGCAGAAGCCCAAGCCAAACTGGAAGAGGAGAAGAAGAAGAAGGAAGATGAAGAGAAACGTAAGAAAGACGCCAGGACAGAGCGAAAAAAGAAAAAGGAGGAGGAGAAGGAAAGACAGGAAAAGGAGGCACAGGCGGCAGCAGAAAAGGCACTGAAAGAAGAACTCGACAAAGTTGATCGTCAGAAAAAGGCAGAACAAGCCGCCGCGGCAGAGAGAAAGAGAAAAGAGGAAAGGGAAGCAGAGGCAGAGGCAGAGCGCCGGAAGAAAGAAGAACACGACAAGGCGGAGGCAGAGCGCCGACAAAAGGAGAAAGAAAAGGGTCAAACGCAGGATGAAGAGGACGAGCTAATAGATGACATTGACTTATCTCCCCTGGATATCCCTGCAGGCGGCGCGAGAAGTACCCTCAATGTGGATGACTTTCCCGGGGAGCAAGAAGAAGAAGTCTTCGATTTGACCCGATTGACTTTTGACCAATTCTCTTTCAAGATACGGCAAGAGAAAAGGAAATCTTTAGCGCAAGGCCATCCCGCCATCTCTACGGTCGCCACCGGAAAAGACATAGTCCCAGACACAAGGACTAATCCTGTTATGATAGCGTCAGCAGGCACCGCTTTTGCCACGGCCACAGAGGAAAATGTCACTAGGATGAGCAGGGAAATTATCTCTTTACAGAACAGGCTAAAAGCAGCAGAGCAGGAAAAATCAAGGCTAGAAAATGAGATGCTGCAGCTTCAAGGTAGGCCCGCACAAGTGAATGAGGTCCCACTGACGGTCAGGAAAGAGTGTGATGTGTTGGAGATGACGATGAAGAAAGTATACCAGGAAATGCTCATCCTGAAACAAACAGTGTCCCCGTTAGCAGAGGCACGAGAGGAAACCAGGCAGAAACACGAACAGCTCAGGGAAGCCTCGGCAGCTTTGGACAAAATGATGAACTGGACAGCGCAGTATCCGCAAGCTCCCGAACATGTGCCTAGAAAGGATTGGAGTCATACACAAGAAGCCAAAGTGCAAATTCGGATGAATATGCAGTCCAAAGACAAGTTAGCCAAAGATTTGGACAAAGTAATGTCTGCATATAATCACCTGATCAGCGGCATTGACTTAATGAATGCTCTTCATCACATTCCATCATTAGGGGCACTAAATGAAACTAAATACTGGGAGCAGGTAGAGCAGGAAATTCAGTCTTTTCTGCAGCCCGTAAGACAAGCTGCCGCCACACCAGAATTCGAGGCATCACAAGAGAACCTGAATCGGTTGCTTGTCACTCCCGTGCAAATCTACACCAAGCTTGCTTCTCTCTCAATGCTGATCTCTCAGAAGAAGGAGACTCTGGTGCCGAATGCCCTAGAATGTATGCATCGAATAAAAGAGGAAAGCCCTCTTGTCGCTCCTATAACAGCAGATTACCAGACTTGGCGAGATTTCCTCAAGGGCAAGAAAATCGACGTTCAGAGAGCCTCCCAATTATAACCTCCATGGATATGGCTGGGTCATGGTGCTTCCTACGACCCGAGGTTAACAAGTGCCACCAGAGCCATCGTGATCGCAATTTTGGCAAACGGGAAGAGTGACCGTGGGAAGTATAGAAGATCTTGAGGCCCATTGAATCTATAAATACCCCTGTGGGGAACATTGTAAGGGGCTGCTCTTTTGTGGACTGAAAGGAAATATTGCATTGTAACTGAAAGATCATACTCTTGATATATGAAATACAATACATGTTAAAACCCCTTTGATTGGATGATGTGTTTAGCTGAGACAACATTGTGTGTATTCTGCGTGCAGTTTCAGAATATCTTCTGATTAATGAATCTGTGTTATTGTTAGTATCATTCATGCACCATAGCTATCTGTGATTGTGTTGATGATGCTCAAGTTTATTATTTGCTTTATGAGGAATGTTAATGAACTGTTTTATTAGCATTTCGTTATATCTTTCGAAAATTTAAGGGATATTCTTTCCGTAAAGAACTGTTTCTTCGGCGGTCAGATTATCCTGCATGCATACCCCATAGATGTGACTGACGCTGCTGGTGTACGTGCTATATATATGCACGGTGTCATATATTGGTTTTATACATCAGTCATGTATTATGTATCGTGTGAATGAGTGTATGTTTGCAGTTTCAATCAGGTTGCTCGAAACCGAAGAGATAGTCATTTAAGTGGTAGCCGGACCCACACCCCGGACGGGATCCCTACTCCAAACGGTTTAAAGTCTAATTGGGACTTTCTACCGGGGAGATCCCCTACTGTTGGCCGGACATATTTTCCCACAATATGGTGCATGTACACTTTGGGTAGATTCTTTCTACCTAATTTTGATGGGTCACCCAAGAGCATAGCCAAGGCTTGGGTAATGAAGCTAGACACATATTTCCAGCTGCATCAAGTTTCAGAAGAAGAAGCCATTAGAGTAGCAGCACTGCATATTGAAGGTAAGGCTTATGCCTGGTGGTTATTTGAATCTTCTTCATTGAGAAATGTAAATATATCTACTTATGCAAATTTCACTAGGAGGTTAGTGAAAATATTTGATTTGAAATAATCTGAAACTTCCTTGGGAGAGAAAACCAAACCCAAGAAATAAAAACCTTTGCACAAGTTGGAAGGATCCATGAAGCCAACTCCATTTCAGAACACTATTGAGGGGGTTAATAATCTTCAACATGTTTTGCCAAGGCCAAAGGCCCCACTTCAACAAGAACTTTCTTCTCAAGATGAAGACATGAGGATTCCTTTTTTGAAAGGAGATTAAGTCAAAGGATCTCTTAATGATGAGGTATTCTCCATTTATGAGGAGAAGGAGGAGGAATAGCTGGAAATATCCTCCAGTGCTATAAGAGTAGGAGGAGATCTACTTCTATTTGGAGATGGAGATGAAGCAAATGCTTCAACTAGAGTAGCTCTTGTATCTTTGCAAGAAGTTCCAAGGGATCTTACATATGAAGATCATGAGAAACATGTGTCTATGTTGATATTCAATGAGACAAAAAAATGGAGGAAGTGTGTTACAACATTGAATATAGTCTTGGGGACACACACTATGAAATATCATTCCTTTGTGATCAAGACTCTTGACACCAAGGAGATGTTGGGTGTACATGGGTTGATTACATCTAAAGAAGAGACATTAGATTGTGATGAATTGCAAGGGATAGAAGCAGATGAGAAGGAGGGCCAACATCAAGTGATGAAGAAAATATACACCCATCCTTTTCAGTAGGTTTACACACAGAAGCAGGAGGATGATTTGTGCAGTAAAAGAAGGGACAAATCAGTCCATTCACATATACATCCTACTCTAAGCCTTGATGTTTCATTACATGGAGGAATTCCACCAAGGAGACCCCTTGATTGGGAAATAAACAAAGAGTTCTCTCAACATGATGTAGCATTGATATATTTGGCTCATGAAGGAGCATTGAGGGGTCATGATACAACAGTGAGAATATTGAGTAGACTCCAGGAGGAGGGAGACAATCTCCCAACATTTTCATCACCCACACTCGTTTCAGATGTTGCACTATGGGAGGAGAATAAAGGGAAGGATAGAAACCTTCCAACATATACATGTGGCATGGGAGATTTCAAGGAGAAGAGCAGCCATATGACATATATTCTTTATTAGATCATTAATGTTGTCACTAAGGAACATTGATCCATATTGGAAATCCCAATTGTTGGTGGATTATTCAAAGGATCTTTTCACATGCATGATACTTGATGACCAGCTACATGAGGAGGGATATTCAGTCCAAGATGAATTCATCTATTATCATGGAAGGATATTCTTATGTAGAGCCTCCAAGCTCAAGGAGAAGTTGCTACAAAGGGCCTATGAAGAGTTATTTTTCAGCCACACATATTCCATGAAATTATACAACATTATCATGAGATGCTACACTTGGAAGGGCTTTGAAGAGGAACTATATCAGCATTTTCAAATATGAATGAACCATGTGGAGTTGGGAGAGCAACATAACTCTATGAAGGAGTTAATTCAGCCACCTCATTCCTCTTTTGGAATGACAGGAGATAGATCTATACACCACTCCATTTGTATGAGGAGAAATATTGGTGAAGAATATGCTTGTGTAACTAATATTTCATTTGATTATTATTTACATTCTTTCACCATGTATATGCAGGCCATAGCCCCAAGAAGGAGCACTATACCATATAAACTACATGGCCAACTTTGTGCCACAAAAATTTCTGAACATGGCCACTCCCTTGGAGATCAAAGGGAGATTTTGTATCACTGTGGGTGCATTCCAAAAGCACCAAATATATCTCACACTTTCAGCCATGGTGAGATGACTTGGATAACAATTAAGTGGTGTGGAAACCACTTACCACATCATTATCTGAGGCAGTTAGGAGATTTACTGCGTTGGTTCCACATATGGGACTATGATCCATATCCATCATTGCATTTGATTGTTTATGTATCACTGGTTTTGATCCCATATGTTGATGATGATCTTATTATTGTTGGGGACATGATTGGAGGGATGACACATTGGTTAGATGTGTCCATTGGGAATGAAACTTCCCAAATTTCTTCATGCTTCAAGGGGAGCATGGGACATTATATGGCTGCTACATTACATCACTTGTTTCCTTATGAAGGGAGCCATATTATTGAATTATATATTTAGGAGGAGCCTCTCACATGGGAGGATTTTTGCTATGAATTACCAATCTGCAGGGTGATTCATTTTGTATGAATGATAGCTTGGAGATTGGAGCTCCATATGGGAATAAAGTTTCCCCACATTTTCAGCTATGTCCTTATAGTTTCTTGGGGATAAGAAACACTTGGTATGGGAGGATTGTAATATTCCTAAATTAATCATGAGTTAATTGGAATATTCAATTTTGTTTTATTGCTTTGTTTAAAGAATAAGAGGGCAAAGGAGGTCCAAAATTATCCTTAATAATGAATAAATCAATGCCAAATGTGAAAGGGACAAATCTTGGCCACTTAATTAAAGAACCCTTGGTGTGAAAGGGGCTAGATCACTTTGACAGGGTCAACCTTGACCAAATCAACAACACTTTCATGGAAGAGTGGCCATCAATGAGGGACAACACAGTTTTAGATGGAGATGCTTTGTGTGAATGTAGTGATCTGTTTGGATGTGGCTTAGGGTTTGCAAGCTGATATTATATTTAAGGAAGAGGATGGAAACCATATGGAGGTTGTTGATGTATATGATATTTCTGAATATATGGTATGTTTATACATATATCTTTCTCTTTTTGTTTGACTGAGATAGAGTGTTGTTTAGCATAGGGTGTTCTTGATCGGGAATCCCACCTCTTCCATTAAGGAGCTCTTGGAGGAGTCTTGCACTACATTTTCCACTATCTAGCTTAAGGCCAAGCTTCTTCTTTCAACTACAATGTAGATCCTGTTGAGGGTTTGGTTGTTTTTGCAAGCTGCATCAAATGGACACTAGATCTCTAGATCTAGGCCATTTCAGTGCTCCTTTTCAATGGAGGAGGTTTCCACTTCATTGGGAGGACAGTACTGGAGGGCTTTGAGCTCATTTTCAGATCTTGGCATCATACCAACGTTATTTTGATCCCTACAACGCATTTTTACTTTCAGATATGCGTTATTTCTGTAGAGAGGAGTTGCGGGGTGGTTTAGCACACCATTTGGAGAGTTGATTTTATAGCGATGGGGATCTGCCCTTCACTTTGAGGATATATTGGAGGAGGCTATTGTATTGATCATATCAGATCAGCCACACTTTCTAGATCTGTATTTTTTAGTATATCTACAGTCTTAGATCTCAGATCTACAACTTGTACTTGGTGTCTTGCTGAAAACCCTTAAGGGGTTCTATAAAGGAGCTTGTATAGTGCATGGATCTAGTATAGATCTAAATTTTGGAGAACATATCAGCTCTCGATCTGATGTATAATCTACTACTGTTACAAATCCAATAAAATAATGTTGTAATGATTTTCCAGCTTTTATATATGATTGCAGCACCTCTTATTGAGGCATTTTATTCATTGGAGGCTTGTATTTCCTGTTATGCATATTATGGGCCATTGTTTACACATATTTTGCTGCTATAATAACATATGAAAGGTCTCCATATTTTCCTCTTGCTTTATAAATGATGATCTGTGTTATTGTTCCAACATTTTGCACTATATTCCTACTTTTCCCATTTGGGAATATTACATATAATTTCAAAGGTTTAATGGAATTAACCAATGGTGTCATTTTGTGACATTGTATCTCTAATAAATATATTCAAGTGGATCCAACAAAAATAGACGTAGTGTTAAAATTTCCAAATCCACACTCACTAAAGGAGGTACAAAGATTCTTAGGAAATGTTGGTTAATATACATAGATCATTGAAAACGTTTCAAAAATTTCACATACATTATTTTCCTTATTTAACAAAAATGTTGATTTTTTGAGGATAAGTGATTAACAATATGAATTTGAAGCACTAATGTCTAAAGTATCTCAAGCTCCAATTTTGAGAGGGAGAAATTGGTCCCTCCCTTTTCATGTCTCTAGAGACGCATAGAATTTGTTCTAGGGGAATTAGAAGAAAATGATCTTTATGCATGATCTGAACTTATGAAGGAAGCAATATAATACATATATAACCATAAACATAGAAGTGAAAAAAAAATATAAATTCATTTCATTAATATAAAAGAACTGAAATATGCTTACATACAAAATGGAAATAAATGAGCTTGGGTGATGGTAGCTTATCTCTCAGAAGAGATGTGGTGGCTAGATGCCTCTGAACTATGTTACAATGAGGCTCGATGGAATTTTTATCATTGAGAAACAATGAGGAACCCTAAATATCCAAAAACCTAACCCTAGGAGATGAAGCGAAAAAATTTTGTGGGCCCCGTTGGGGTAAGTTAGAGTGTCAACTTCCCGGGGTCGTAACTTTGGCATACGATCTCCAATTCGCTATGATAATACTTCGCTTCAAAGATCTCAAAGACAAGGCAGAAACAAAATGGGGAAACTAGTTTGGGACTTTTCCAGTCTCTCCATTTTTCCTTAAAATGTCTTTTAGTCCCTCAAAATGACTCTGGAAGTTTAGGACTCAAAAAACTGCCAAAAGTAGTAAATTGTGCTACAATTAAGGAAACTGAAAAACTAAAATAAAAAATGGTGGGGGTCCATGTGGAATAGGTGGGTGCCCACCAATATCCACCTCTATCAATGCAATATACTTCACAAGCAAAAACCTCTCTCTGATGGTAGTGAACTATGTTGGATCTGAAAAATAATTCCTTGCCATGATTCATGTGATAAACAAATTTAAACATTACATCATAGGGTATCTAATAGTTTTACATACTAACCATGATGTTATAAATTATTTAATGAATAAACCAATTACTGATGGCATATTCACTATATTGTTGTTTTTATGGTATGAAATTGACATTACCATTTTGAAAAACTAAGGAAGGACAATGTTGTGGCTATTTTTCTCTCTAGGCTAACATCTCATGATAACATGCCACTTGTAGAAGATACTTTTCCTAATGAAAATATATTTTCGTTATCTAATAAATCTTCATGTTTTGAATATATTGTTGTAAATTACTTGGTTGCAGGCAAGTTGCGCCAACACTTAATCCAAAGAAGGGTAAAAAAAATATGAGACAAAGCTGGAGATTCTCAGGGACTGATGGATACCTTTTCTACATTGGCCCGAATATGGTCAAAAAAATATTTTTGTGGTAGGACAAGATTAATGAGATACTAAAATATTTCCATTATGGCATCTCTGGGAGTCACTTTACGAAAAAATAAACTAGGTACAAGGTGCTCCAGCAAGGGTGTTATTGGCCCACAAACTTTAGACATACCAAATCGTACATGATGAGATGTGATATTTGAGCACATGGTAAGGACTATACAATAAAATTAGACACAAATGCAATTGGCATTAGATCCATATGAAAAATGGGATACTAATTTCATGGGACAAGTCAATCCTTCTTATTAGCATAACTCCTACATTATTTTCTACATGGAATATGTCATGAGGTGCATAGAAGATAAGTCTCTCCCAGTGGAAATTGAGCAGGTAGTGGTGGAATTCATTCATGAAGATAACTTCACAAGGTTTGGAATACCTCGAGAGATAATGACTGATAGTGGAACTCGGTTCACTTCAAGGCTTGTTGAAGGATTAATGAACAAATCCAAAATCGCACATAGGAAATGATGCCATACCACCCCTAGGCTAATGGATAGGTGGAAGGGGATTATAATATACTTGAGACAATCATCACCAAAACTATTAAGATGCACCTTAAATATTGGGTTGATTGAATCCTTGAAGCTTTATGGGTGTATAGGACAACATGGAATGTATTTTTTGGGTGATTTAATCACGATTTAAATCCCTATCATTTAATTGTAAACTCGGGGTTTCGTAAACTAATGAGGTATATGTGTACTATATTTACTAGGTGGTTATCCTTAACATTAGATTAACCTAATGCAATTAAAACTACTTCAGAAGAAATTAAATCAATCAAAACCAAACCAAACCAAACATAAAGAAATTAAAATCACACTTGCAGAAAGAAATCACACTTGCTTGAAATTGAAATCACACTTGCGTAAATGAAAATCACATATCGCTTGCGGAATTTAAATCACACCACACTTGCATAAATGAAAGAACTCTTGCTAAAATTAAATCACACTCACACTTGCATAATTGAAATCACACTTGCTGGAAAGAAAATCACCCCACACTTGCATAATTGAAATCACACTGCTAGAAATTAAATCACACCACACTTGCATAATTGAAATCACTCCATGCATAATTAAAATCACACTGCTGAAAGGAAAAACACACTTGCATAAAATAAAAACACAATTGTTGAAAAGAAATGAAATAACAAAACTATACTATGTTACCAATATGTACAAAGATGTGGAAATTATGGTTGATGGGAGCCCTCCATGCCTCAGCAAACACACTAAACAAATATCACATCTTGGAGATCAAAGTGGTAGTATATATTTCATAAAATGAAGTTACAATATATTACAAGAATTTTCTCTCCTCACTTTACAAATCACACCTTAAATGGAACTTAGAACCTCCAACTATCAACTAGCCACTAGCTACCTCTAACCTCTAACAACTAATAATTAACAATCTATCGTTGACAACCTACATTTTTACAACCCTTTGTATGAAGGGTGCACTCCTATTTATACAAAAATTCAAAATAACTATACAATATATATATATATATATATATATATATATATATATATATATATATATATATATATATATATATATATATATATATATATATATATATATATATCCTTGTATCTCTCCTAAATCCACATTTATCTCTTGTGGTTACAACTAATCTCCTAAAAATGTAAGATACATATCCTCTCAAAGTTGTCTTATCCATGATTCATCTCCTTTGAATGTGCTTAGCTTATATATCCATATCTTCTTCAAATACTATACAAATCCTCACGAGTTGGAATTTTAAATTCGAATTTAAAGTTAGGAGGCCAAGTAGGACCCTTCTAGAATCTTCATGTAGGCCTACCATATCATAAAAATTATACCACTTTTATGTATATATGAAAAAAATGTTTAGACTATGATATTTAATCACAAATTCACTTAAAATACTTAAAATAAATGGCTTTGGAATATATAATGCTAAACCCATATGATCATGAAAAGTAGTTACTTAATGTACGGTTATGTAGCTATGGAATTACGAAATGAGGGTAAAATGAGGGAAATGTGGGTGAAAGTGGATGACATTTTTGAGGCCCAACATACCCCCCAACTGAAGTTGTTGCATGTCCTCATGAAATTATTGCATTTATTCTCTTAATCATCAGTCTATCTTCTTGAAGTGTTATGCTTTTATATGAGATTTGGATTTTACATTAATTATCTTTTAACTTTTCATAATCGTATCATTTGATAAGTTTTATTTGCAAAGTTTTCTTTCAAAATTTTTTATTGCAACATATATTTTTATGGTTGGTTCTTGTGTGACAAACAAAATTTTATTAGTATTTTTTCTTGTTTAACAATACTTTTGTTATTTTTTTGTTGCATCAAAATACTTGAAAACATTGAGAATTCCATTTTAAGTTCCATAGTGACTATTATGCATTTAATATGCTCACCAATTGATCATTTCAAAACATATAGATTTTTTGAATCAAAATTCAATAATAGTTGATTTTGGAAAAATTTGTTGGTTAGGATGAAATGAAATGTGACATCTGGCATTAAATGTGAATATCCCTTCCCCCCAACTTAAGGTGTTTTTAGTTTTCTTGCAAATGAGAAAGGGAATATGAATGTGGTGAAGGATTTTCCAAAATAAAAAATATAGCATTTAAGGAATTACATGATTAAAGATTAGAAAATTACATACCTTCACGTATCTAAAAAGTGGACAAGCTATGTATATCAAAAAATGTGGTTGTTGTTGTTGGATCATGGAATATGAATTAAAAGGATATGATCTGATTCTTCTTTCTCTTGGTTGTATGAATTGAGGATGATATTGGAATCGTTATTTCTATGGCTGCTGAATTCTAAATTGAGTCTTGCTACAAGTTGCTAAAATCATGTAGTCTTCATTCATTCCCGCTCAATGACATAATTCTTATCTATGTGAACAAACGTGTTGATGTCTAACATAGAAATTTTTTTTTGGATTACTGGACATTAATGAATTACATTAACTAACACGAGACTACTCTCCATTGATGTCAATGAGAGTCAAGATTCCTAAGTACATATTACTAGGTACGAATAGATGTGTCGAAGTCAAGTCACCTAGAAGATCCGAAAAACATGGGACATTGATGTATTCCTACTGTTTATTGGCAAGAGAAATTGGCATTAAGGCATGAAAGCCTCAAGGTAATTTAAAGATATTTAGTGATGCAGGAGCATCATGGGTCAAAAAATTTGTACATTTAGTAGAATATAGGGGTCTTTTGTTTTCAAGGGAGTTGGTTTCCTAAGTATTTAATTAATGTAAATTTTCAATGTTTGTAATATTCCCAATTAGCCAAGATAATGGGAATATACAATTGTGCTTTGAATTTTCTGTCTCATGAATAAAATTGTGAAGGAGGATCAATAAAACTCCTAAACAGCAAAATAAATCAATGCTCAATGTCAACAAAGCTAAATCTGAGCTATTTTTCATAAACACCCTTAAGTGGGAAAGAGGTTGGATCAATTGACTGGGTCAACAAGACCAAATCAACAACATTGTCTAGATGAAATGTATCTCCTAAAGGCACATCGTAGTCCATGTTGGAGGCCACTCATGTGAATGAATCTAATTCATCATGATGGTTTAGGGTTTGGCAAGACTTCCACATTATAAAAGAAAGAGGAGGACACCAAGGAGGGGGCTGATCAATTGATATTGCTGAAGGTATTTTATTTTTAGACATCCCTCATTCTATAGCTTTTTAGCTGAGAATAGTGTTGCTTAGCACTAGGGTGTTCCTGGTTGGGAATCCCACCTCCTTCCTAGAGCAGCTCTTGGAGGAGTCTTGTTGCATCTTGTCCACTATGTGGAAGTTGGCCAAGCTTCGCCTTCCAATCACAATTCAGATCTTTTTGAGGGTTTGATTGTTTTTGTAAGCTGCAGTAAGTGGAGGCTAGATCTACTCAGATCTGGGCAAATCTAGAGGCTCTTTTTAGTGGCGAAGCTATCTATCCCATTGGCAAGAGGATTCTGGACCCTTGGAGCTACCATTTCAGATCTTGGCATCAGGCCAAACTAGTGCTAGAGCCTACAACGCAGTTTTCCTTCTATAACTGTGTTATTTGCAAGTATTCAGTTGCAGGGTGTTTTGACTTCTTTTTGGAGGAGAGAGCTCCAGTGATAGGATTCACCCATTCACTGTGGTGATCCATGGATTGGCCATCCAATCCATGTTTTTTTCAGATCTTATTTACTCATATTTCTATTTACTTTAGAATTCCTGAATATTGTTGCAGTCTGTAATTCTAGATCTCAGATCTACTCCTGTACTCACATGTTTTGCTCAAAACCCCAAGGGAAATCTGTAGAGGAACTCATCTAGTGTACAGATCTGATATAGATGTATCCTTTTGTACACAGATCTGTTCTAGATCTGAAATGTAATATACATCTGCTTTAGCCCATAAAATAATGCTGTCAAGCTTCGCAGTCTCAATTTGTTTTTGCAGCACCTCAATCTTGAAGGTTTCTTCTTGTACATCTTCTATTTTTCTCTTGTACATTATATGGGCCACATTATAGATCTGTTTTACTGATGTACATGTAATTATTCATCCTTGATATTCTTATTCTTCTTTAACACAGTGGGACTACGTTATTTCTGAAGCAGAGTTGATGTTCATGACTGCAACCCTATTCTTTGGGTGTTTTTCAGCCATACTAGGTGGTGGGAGGTCTGTTTACCTCACCTAGTTTGATTTTTTTTTCCTATCCTTTTGGATTTATACATTAGATCCACTGATCTAAGGGATCCAGGAGTTGAAAACTCATTTCAGTACACCAATTTTGAACATAGTGTTATTCCAATAGGCTTTGCTATGAATCCCAATTTGGGGATATTACAGTGGTATCAGAGCATCTTTCTTGGCACAGCCTGTGCTTTTCTTGCAGAACCAATATGTCTCCATAAGAAGAAGAACCTCTCACCTCCAGAGAAGATAGGTACCAAAGAAGAAGACAAAAGAAATATTACATAGAATACAAAGAGAAGAGGGGTGAAACCCCTTTATCTGGAAGGATTAAAAGAGAACATTTTTCTAATACTCTTTCTCAAGCTATGCATAAGATGAAGGAAGAAATCCAGGGAATGAGGAGGGAAAGACATGAATATCCCTTAAGGATACTTTCACATCAAGGGAGCCCCGCTACTTCATCTGATGTGTGTGAGCACTTAGCCACACAATCTGATCTACAAAGTTGTAGCATGCCTACATTCCTTGCAAGAGGAGAAGAGAGGGGAAAGACACCAAAGGAGGAGAATCTTGGTGACTATCTCTAGGAATATGGATCTCAGTCTAAAATATTCAGAGAGCATCTAAGCTTTCCAGATTTTTGTCAACTCAAAGAAGAAATAATATCCATTAGAACTATGAGGAGAAGAGGGTGCATGTAGCACACCTTGGGTAGAACTTTCCTACCTACTTTTGATGGGTCACCTGAGAACTTAGCCAAGTCTTGGGTAGAGGAGCTGGACACATACTCTCAGCTGCATCAAGTCTCTAAAGAAGAAGCCATAAGAGTAGTAGTGGTGCACCTCCAAGGTAAACCATATTCCTGGTGGTTGTTTGGGTCTTCTTAATTGAAGGGTATAAAAATCTATACTTATGCAAAGTTCACTAGGAGGTTAGTGAAGAGATTTCATTCTATGCTATCTAGAAATTCTTTGGGTAAGTAAACTTAGCCCAAGGAATCAGAACCTTTGCATGAGATGGGAAGACCTATGAAGATAACTCCATTTCAGAACATTGTTGAAAGGGTTGAAGATTTGCTACATGATTTTCCAAGGGAAAAATCCCCACTTCAGTAAGAGCATTCCTCTTCAGGAGGAGACATGGGTGTTCCTCTTTCAAGGAGAGATCAAGAGGATACATCTCTTATTTATGGGGCATATTCCATTGATTAGGAGAAGAAAGAAGAATAAATGAGAGGTTCCTCCAGCACTGTGACAACATGAGGAGATCTCTTTTCATTGAGAGATAGAGCTGAAGCTATTGCTTCCACTAAGAGGGTTATTGTATCTTTGCAAGAAGGCCCCAAGGATCTTACACATGTAGAAGATGAGCAGCATTTATCTATGATGATAGACAAAGAGACAAAACAAGGAAGCACCTTAGACTGTGAAATCTTGCAGAAGGTGGGTAATGAATAAGAAGATGGGGGAGTTGCTCCAACTTCTCCTTATCATGATACTTCCACATAGAAATTAGAGATGGATTTGCGTAGTGGAAGTAGTCATATTATGTTCCCATCTATTATTCACATGGTAATGAGCCATGAGACATCATTATCTTGTGGTATACCACCTGGTAGACCACCTAATTCATATTTGATGGGAGATGTTTCATGCATTGATGCTCCTTTCATAGATCCAAGGAGGGAGGGAGCATTAGAAGACCATGCTTCAGTTCTGAGGGTATGGAGAAAGTACAAGGAAATGGAAAGAATTTTTCCCTTAACTTCACTATCCATTCTCTCATGCCATACTGCATTGAGAGAAGATGTTGCAAGGATAAAGAATGGCACCGTCATGAAGCAAGGAAGGCAATCCTTGAATCTGAAGACAAGCTTGTTTGGAGGATCCTCTTCCATACATGATGAGAGATGGTGGGAACACATGCATACTTTGGCAAAACCAAGGAGGTTTTGGATAGATGGCAGCCTTCCATGGGAGGCTAACTGCCAAGAACTTCCATCGTCTTTTGAGCATGTGCATGAGAAAGGAAAGCAACAAGGAAGGATTGGAAACCTTCCACCTTGTAAATTTGGCATGGGAGATGTCAAGGAGGTTAACCCCAACATGGTAGACACTTTAGATGACACACTATCAACTTTTTCATTGTTGGGCACATTATATCCCTATTGGAAATCCCAACTGTTGGTGGAATATTCCAAGGATCTTCATACTTGCATTATTCTTGATGACTAGTTGCATGAAGGGAGCTATTCAACCCTTGATGGAGTCATCTATAATCAAAATGGTAGGATCTTCTTGTCTAGAGCCTCCAAGTTCAAGGGGAAGCTTCTACAGAGGGCTTATGAAGAGTTCCATTTCAGCCACACCTATTCTATGAAGCTCAACAATATCATATTAAGGAGCTATTATTGGGAGGGCTTTGAAAGAGAACTATATAAGCATTGTTAGAGATCCATGGACCTTGTGGAGTTGGAGCAGAAACATGACTCTAAGGGAGAGTTAAATCATCCCTCTCTTCCTTCCCTTGAAGAAGAGAGTAGATCTATGCACCACTCCATTGATAGGAGGAGAATTGTTGGTGAAGAGCATGCTATTAGTACATGTATTTTATATTCTGACTTCATGCATTCTTACACCATGTTTTTATAGGCCATGACTCCAAGGAGGACTAATATATTTTGTAAGCCTCATGGCCAATACTGGGTCCCAAAAATTTCTAAATTGGGCCACTCCCTTGGGAGAAAAAGGGATATTTCTCATCATGATGGGTGCTTCCCAAAGGCACAAAACATATCTCACACTTTCAGCTATGGTGAGATGGTATGGGCTGCAATTAAGTGGTGGGAGGACCACTTACTACATCTTGATTTGATGCAGGCAGGGGATTCTCTGCATTGGTTCCACATGTCGGACTATGATCCACCTCCATGTGCACACATTTCTGTCTGTTTGTACATTGTTTTGATCCCCTATGTTGATGATGTACTTGTACTTTTCATGGGGATGGATGGAGGAAGGAAGGAAGGCATGCATGTGCCCTATGGGATGACTACACTCCCTATACTTTCTGCTCTATATTTCAGGGATGGCATTGGGAAAACCCTGAATGTTTCAGGTGATTTATTGCTTCCTTGTGAGATGAGTTGTTTGCCTCTCATGAGAACTTTATTGGGGCAAGTCATGGATGGAAGGATTGGTGAACACTCAGCTTATTCAGAGAGTTGGATCCTTGATGGTGTCACCAATGGGGAAGGAGAAGTGTTGCAACATTCACCCTATCAGTTGCTTGAGGACAAGCAGCATTTTGGAGGGGAGGACTGTAATATTACCAATTAGCCAAGCTAATGGGAATACAAAATTTTGCTTTGAATTTTCTGTCTCATGAATAAAATTTTGAAGGAGGATTAATAAAACTCCTAAACATCAAAATAAATCAATGCTCAATGTGACCAAAGCTAAATCTGAGCTATTTTTCATAAACACCCTTAAGTGGGAAAGAGGCTGGATCAATTAACTGGGTCAACAGGACCAAATCAACAGTGTTTTCTAGATGCAATGTATCTCCTAAAGGCACAACACAGTCCATGTTGGAGGCTACTCATGTGAATGAAGCTAATTCATCAAGATGGTTTAGGGTTTGGCAAGACTTTCACATTATAAAAGAAAGAGGAGGACAACAAGGACGGGGTTGATCAATTGATATTGCTAAGGGTATTTTCTGTTTATACATCCCTCATTCTCTATCTGCTTAGCTGAGAATAGTGTTTCTTAGCACTTGGGTGTTCCTGGTCAGGAATCCCAACTCCTTCCTAGAGCAGCTCTTGGAGTCTTGTTGCATCTTGTCCACTATCCGGCAGTTGGCCAAGCTTCACCTTCCAACCACAATTCATATCCTATTGAGGGTTTGATTTTTTTTGTAATCTGCAGCAAGTGGAAGCTAGACCTACTCAGATCTAGGCAAATCTAGAGGCTCCTTTTAGTGGGGAAGCTGTCTATCCCATTGGCAAGAGGATTTTGGACCCTTGGAGCTACCATTTCAGATCTTGGCATCAGGCCAAACTAGTGCTAGAGCCTACAGTGTAGTTTTCCTTCCATAATTGCGTTATTTGCAAGTATTCAGTTGTAGGGTGTTTTGACTGATTTTTGGAGGAGAGATCTCCGGTGATAGGATTCTCCCTTTCACTATGGTGATCCATGGATTGGCCATCCAATCCATGTTTTTTTTAGATCTGATTTACTCATATTTATATTTACTACAGAATTCCTAAATATTGTTGTAGATCTGTAATTCTAGATCTCAGATCAACTCCTGTACTCACATGTTTTTCTCAAAACCCCAAGGGAAATCTGTAGAGGAACTCATCTAGTGTGTAGATCTAATATAGATCTATATTTTTGCACACATATCTGTTCTAGATCTAAAATTTAATATACAACTACTTCATCCCATAGAATAATGTTGTCAAGCTTTGCAGTCTCAATTTGTTGTTGCAGCACCTCAATCTTGAGGGTTTCTTCTTATACATCTTCTATTTTTCTCTTGTACATTGTATAGGCCACATTATAGATCTGTTTTACTGATGTACATGTAATTATTCAGCCTCCATATTTTTATTTTGCTTTAACTCAGTGGGACTGCATTATTTTTTAAGCAGATTTTATGTGCATGACTGTAGCCCCATTCTTTGGGTGTTTTTCAGCCATACTAGGTGGTGGGAGGTCTGTTTACCTCACCTAGTTTGATTTGTTTTTTCTCTCATTTTGGATTTAGACATTAGATCCACTGATCTAACGGATCCAGGAGTTTCAAACTCATTGCAGTACACCAATTTGTGAACAGAGCGTTATTCCAACATGCTTTGCTGTGAATCCCAATTTGGGGATATTACAATGTTTGAGTGATTTTATGTGAGAAATTTAGAATAGGATTTAATTAAATTTTGTGAGGCATATTTGTAAAAGTTCTTGAATGTATGAGAACATGAGAAATTTAGGCTAGTTGAGATTTCATAGGGATTGTGAATCTTAGGCTTAGGAATTAGTTGATGATTTTGTGGATTTAGAGGATTCTTAGGATTTAGTTGTGAAGATTGAGGATCTGAACCAGAATTGGTTGCAGAAACTTTTTTATATATTTGTAAGCCTCGAAGGCATTAATATATATGATTCTTAGATAGTAATAGAGGAGATTTTATTGTAAGCCTATGGCCATGGAGAGAGAGGAAGAGAAAAGGGCCATCTAAAGGCATAGCAGGCCAAAGCCAGATTGTAAACAGGTTTTATTTGTATTTGTACAATTTATTTGATTAATGGGAATTTGATTTCATTGCAACTTTGTTTTTGTCTCTCTTACGAGCTGAGTGATCCGTAATTGAGAAAATCTGATTTATGTGTAATAAATTACTGGTTTCATGAATTCTGATGAATGAATAAGTCTTACTATGTGATAGAAGATTTAGTGGTTGAGTAGAATCTGTGTGATTCCTGTTTATGAGTTAAATGGTTGTGAATGAAGCTAACGAGGGAAATAAGTGCAGATAAACCTGTGTGCAGGCCGAGAAAGAGAAGAAAATATGAATTCTAGTTTCAGAGAACAAATACACCATGGTATTCTGGATTGAATACAGTGTGATAAGCATGCAATAGTTTGAAGGCCATAGATATGAGTGAGAATAAGAAGAGAAAGCTTAGGAGGAGCATCATGGAGGAGACAGAGCTGTAAACTGGTTGCAGTCAACAAACAAAAGAAATTTATTTAGAGAAAACTCTTAGAAGTTTTCCAAAGGAAGAGATTGGATGACAAGGATCAAGGAAAAGATTAACGGCAAAGATCTCATCGCAAGATAAATTGGTAATGTGTGAAGAAGAGCCACATGTCGGGCGAAGAAACCATGCACATACTGCATAGCGGTAGCGATATGGCATAACAGTTAATGGTGGAAAGGTAAATCTGTGAAGTTCCGATGAGTGTAAAGTTGCAAAGTGCCGATGAGTGTAAATTTGCGAAATGTCGATGATTGTAAAGTTGGGATGAGTCGAAGTGAAATAAGTTAAGATTTGCGATATGTGAAATTTTATGTTTGAAGATTCATGAAATCTGTAAAGTATGTGATGCAATGCAGTGTGATCACACATCGCATGTGATAGAAATCAGAAATGGATGGAATAATAAATGGGTACAGTGTGATATATAATATTTTCTACGAATTGCAAAATGGGTAATAGGTAAGATTAATTCATCAAGTGAAAAAGTGTATGTATGATTTTTTGAACCAAATAACCACTTTTAAAATAAGATTCTGCAAGGGTATTAAAGGATAATGTATAAAATAATAAAGTGGGTTATGAATTAAGGGTTCGAATAAAAACTCGTGGAGAATTAAAGAAACCCCATCATTTGGGTAAAAATGGAGGAAGCATGACTCCAAAATTAAAATAAGTGGGGTTAGCATGTTGACCCTACATCATTTGGTATCAGAGCATAAGTTCCTTTAAGGGTGAAGCAGTGAAATAAAACTCAGTGAAGGAGTAAAACATAATTTGAAATTTCTAAATAGTCAATGATAGGTCAATAAAATGAC
This sequence comes from Pinus albicaulis, assembly GCA_034641835.2. Classification (NCBI taxonomy): domain Eukaryota; kingdom Viridiplantae; phylum Streptophyta; class Pinopsida; order Pinales; family Pinaceae; genus Pinus; species Pinus albicaulis. The sequence goes on from JAXQQM020090398.1 coordinate 21,976, forward strand.
TTCTGAAAAGGTGCAACTGCAACAACAACAACAACATGTGTTTAGAAAATTGGACAGTGAGGTATGGTCTTCATGTTTTCAGTTAATTAATGATGAATTATTGATTTAAAGAAATACTATGAAGATGTTTGAGGATTATAGCCAAGAACAAGCAGTGTTTTTGATAATCATGGCAATGTACCTATCCAACTAGAGGTTGGAAGAAAGGAGAGAGATGACTGAGTGCAGCAGCCATAGGAGAAGTGAAGCTATAGAAGGTTCAAGAGAGTGAACCAAGAGAGAGAATACCTAGGGAGAGATCAAGCTCAGAGAGGAAGCTTGCTAGGGTATTGAATAGCAAGAGGATATTGGTACAAGAGAAGGCTATGTTGTAGATCACCAATCAAGCATGGATGAGCTCATGAGGAAGATGGCCATGGAGCATCATAGAAGAGGTTCTAGAGAATGCCATAAAGGTAATATGAGTAATGATGAGCGAGAGAGAAATATTGCAGTGATGAGAGTATAGTTGGAGGTACTAAAGGAATGGCTACAAGAAGAAAACTAGAGAGGAGGATGGATCTTTCCACTGAGGGGAAAGAAGGTAATTTGGCACTCATTACAAATGAAGTGGAGGTAGAAGGAGATTGCCTTATGGAAGGAAGAACTCATATTTTTTTATTCAAGGATGGAATTTTAGGATTCCACATGCAAATATGTTCAGGGATAAATGCTTGAGGGAGCAGATGGAATTATCTGCAAGCTAGAGGAAGGAATATCTCTTAATGATGAAGAGGAAGAGGTGAGACTGTATGAAAGTATCAAGTGTTCAGAGGAGAACTCATATCAACATACTGATGTGCTTACATATGAGTTAGAGGAAAGCTCGGAGCAACATACTGAGATTTTTCCAGAGGAGGAAGAGGCACTAAGGCCTTATATTTTTAATACTGATAATTTGTGTGTTAATATAATTTATGCAGGTAAATGAGGACAACAAATGGAAAATTTCAAGGAACGTAATTAAGAAGAAACTATGTTAGCTGAAAACATAGTGAACGATCATAATTCCATCATGATGATAGGCACAATGGAGATAACCATGGAAGTTGTTGAGGTATTCAAAAAAAAGAATATAGCTCAAGGAAGAAAACATGAAACAAAAATTCACATAACATAGAAAATGAAAGAAGTATACACTGAATATGTAATTAAAAAGCATGATGAAGAAAAGGTATTTATTGTCCCTAATGATATTGGAATTTTTAAGCGTGATGATAGACATGTGTATAGCTTTAGCAGAGGGAGAAGGGCCATATAATGAATGGTAAAAAACAAGCGAAGGTATTGAAAACTCTGTAAAGTTTCCAAATTATACTCCAATTGAAATTGTTGAGCTATATAGAAAGTTAGACCTTCAAAGAATAAAGTTGGAAAAGCAGAGGATATATATTCAGGATGAATTGCTGAAGAAGGAAGACAAAGAAATTTTCATGAATGACAATCATGGAGAAGAAATTATCAATTGCAATGAATAGATTCAGAAGATTATCTTTGAAGACAATGTAGCATCAACTGAAAAAGTGCAAAATTCTATAGAAGACAAAAATGAAATTTTTGTAAGGGAAAATTATGAGGTTTCTAAGTTGGGAGAAGCTAAGTATAACAATTAAGAAGAGGGTAAGGATGTAATGGTGGTAGTAAGAATCCAACAACTCCAAAGTGAAGGTAACAAATAACAGTTTGAAGATGAATGGACAGAGTGCAGAAACAATTGACAAAGTGAGTACCAGTCAAGATATGTTGAAAATGCAAGAAGATGATGGAGCCAGTGAAATGAAGTCACCTTCACTAGGAGGGCCTACAAAGTATTTTTGGCGCAAAGTCTATTTTTAGACATATGGATCATGGACTGGGAGTTGCAGTATGCTATTCTTGGAGGATTGGTCATGTTGGTAAAAATAGATGGACCTCTATTTTTAGACATATAGGTCGAAGTCTATTTTTAGACTGCCTGTCTAAAAATAGAATAGTCGAATATTATTTACCCTTAATAATATTTGGACTCTAAACTTCGGTTTACTCTCTTGGAGCACTTCAGTTTGACCCCCGGAGGTGGGGCATGCAGCTTACATGAGGATTTACACTATTCCCATGGGTTTGGTGAGCTAATGCATGGTTGACTTCAGTTAGAGCTCAAGTGGCGGAGTTCGGTGGAGTTGATTGAGGAGTTGATGGGGTTGAGACTAGTTGAACTAGTTGTGATCAGTTTAACTGGCGATTACACTAGAGATGAGTTGGGTGAATTAAATATTATTTAATTCACTAATTATTAACTCGTTATTCAACTAAATAACTCATCAGTTAACTCAGTGCATGGACATTTCAGTGGAAGACCAGTGGAAGAGGTAGATGGAAGGGTGAGATCGACAACAGTTGTACATTAGTTGTGCATGAGATTTGCACAATCAGTGGGATGAGTATGCCAATGATGATTGCGCTGTTCAATCAAGGTGAATTCAAACTTGGTTCAGCTACATTCACACTTTGGATTGCGCAGTAGAGGCAGGCAACTAGTGGAGGAGTTTTGAACCCGCGACTTGTTCAAAACTGAGCTAGTTTTGTGTGTAGCTTTTGGAGACAGTACTGAGTACTTGTGAGGAGTATTGTATTGTGTAAAGTTACATGTTCTCATCCATTTATATGATACATATAGCTGGGGGTTTTCAGCTATAAGCTTTCCCCATACATGCTGTGTTCTATGTGTGTGAATTGATGTTCTACCGCTTGTTTTATTTTCCGCATGTGATGATTAATTTGTAGAAGAGATTATGTGTTATGCAGAAAATCAAATTTGTGTATGATCAGGTTAATCTCGGTGAATAAATCTTCATTATTTAGCAAATTTCTACATGGTATCGGAGTGAAATTAATCGTCAAAGATCTATTACGGTGATTGCAATTATTTCCTCGGACAGAGTCTGCACTCGGGCCAGGTAGCCTCCGGATTCATCTTTCTTCGGAAAGTGAAAGGTCTGGTAAATGCCCGTGCGGTCAATATCTGATTTGGAAATAATTTGTTCTCAAGTGTAGATCAGAATTTGTTGAGTTATCAGTGCTTGGAATTCGAATTTACAGATTTGTGTTCTTGGTGCCGCGGCGAAAATGTCTTTCAACGGATTGCGACTAGAATATGCCTTGGAAGGCAGTTCGAATTATGTTGCATGGAAAGACCGCATGGAGGCTGTATTAGATGATAATGGGCTGTTGGAATTTGTGGAGAAAGAGATTCCAAAGCCTACTTCTACTGATGCTGCTGTTGTCGAAGCATGGCAAAAGAAACAAGCAAAATGTCGAAGGATTCTGTTGGAGGGCATAAAGGATCACATTGTATCCAGCCTGCATGGAAAAGCTTCTCCATATTTAATGTGGAAAGTGTTAACAGATCTATTCCAGAGCAAGAGTGACCAAAGGAAGTTGGCACTCAAAGATAAACTTAGAAACATTAAGATGGAGAAAGGCGACAGTATCGCCAAATACCTCACGAAGTTCACTCAATGCAGAGATGAGCTGGGAAGTGTGGGGGTGACTGTCGATGAAGAGGACTTGGTGGACCTGGCTCTCCTTGGTCTTCCGAAGAGTTGGCATTCCTATCAGGACTCTGTCAATGGTCGGGAGAAGTTGCCGGGATGGGAGTGACTTTGGGCGGATCTCATGCAAGAGGAGATAAGGCGGACTACCAGGGACAGATCTTCATTAAAGGTATATGATGAAGAAAATTGCGCTTTGGCTGCCAAAGCAAAGAAGGGGAAGAGCAAGAAAGCTTCTCAATCTGGTGCGAAAGGCAAGAAGCAAGACATGTCCAAGGTGAAGTGTTTTCACTGTCACCAGCACGGACACTATGCCACAAATTGTCCGCAGAAGAAGAAAAATAAGAAGGTTGCCGGATCTGCAGTGGGAGAGGCATTGGCTTCTCAATTCGAACTGGATTTTTCACTGATCGCATGCTTGGTTTCAAGTGTGGTGGGATCAGTTTGGTTCTTGGATAGTGGTGCGTCATTTCACATGACCGGAGATCGAGATCTGTTTTCAGATCTGGAGGAAAAATATCTTGGAGTGCACATCGAGATGGGCGATGATGGTAGATACAGTGCGACTGGTATCGGTACCATTTCCTTTGAGAGGGAGTCTGGTAAACCTTTCATATTGAAGGAATTTTTGCATGTTCCAGGATTGATGAAGAACCTGATCTATGTGGCGATGTTGGAAGACAAGGGGTATGATGTGGTCTTCAGCGAAGGAAAAGCCTTCCTGCGCAGTAAGACTACTGGTGAGACCCGGAAGATAGGGGTTCGAGTCAAGAACCTTTATCAGTTGCAAGTAGATGGCTGCGCAGCAATGGCATGCAAGGCGGGAGAAGTGGTGAGCCAGGATGATGAGGGTGAACTGTGGCACAGGAGATTGGGCCACCTTCACCATGGAGCTTTGAAGATCCTGCAGCAGATTTCTACTGGGCTTCCTAAGGGCACCCTTGCGCAGTCAGATCAGTGCAAGGGGTGTACTTTAGGGAAGTTTGTGAAAGCCACCTTTCACGAGAAGGATAGTCGCGCCACGACGATCCTTGAGAGATTTCACACAGACGTGTGTGGTCCTTTCTCAGTAGCTTCGATAGAAAAGCACAAGTACTATGTGATCTTTGTTGATGATTTCTCTCGAAAGTGCTGGATCTTCTTCATGCAGAAGAAGAGCGAGACATACTCTAAGTTCTGTGAGTTCAAAGCACTGGTCGAGAAGGAATCAGGGAAGAAGGTGAAGGCTCTCAGGAGTGACAATGGTGGTGAATTCATCTCGGTTGAATTCAAAGACTTTTGCAGCGCATAAGGGATTCAGAGAGAGCTCATTGCACCCCATAACCCACAGCAGAACGGGGTGGCTGAGCGGAAGAACAGAACGATCGTGGGTGCTGCACGGGCGATGTTGCATGATCAGGGCCTACACCTTCACTTGTGGGCTGAGGCATGCAATACAGCAGTGTATGTGCAGAACCGTTGTCCTCACAAGGTTCTTGGCATGAGTACACCAGAGGAGGCTTATTCTGGCAAGAGGCCTGATATTTCCCATTTGCGGATTTTTGGTTCTCCTGCCTACATGCATGTGACGAAGGATGCGAGAAGGAAGCTGGATCCAACTGCTGAGGTTGGAATATTTGTGGGGTACACTGATACACCTCACAACTACCGGGTGTATTTTTCAGACAGTCGCAAGACTGTTGTGCGACGGGATATAAAATTTCAGGAGGAGAAAGCCATGCATTGTTCGCTTGAGAGGGAGCTACACTTGCATGCAGATGAGGAGCTGTTAGTTCCTAAGGAGGAGCTTCCGGATGTGGATCAGCCACAAGAGAAGGTTCAGGAGGTGGAAGAAACCACCCAGGCACCGCCAACCATCAGAGGGCGCATGCGCACTACAGAAGCTGAGCGACTGGCTCGGGATGCAGAGAAGGTTGTAGGACCACCTACAGCACAGCGCAGACAGAGATAGTCACCGGATCGGTACACTGGATACATGGCTCTTGTGAGTCAATGTGTCGTGATGGAGCCATCCTCTTTTGAGGAAGCTGTGGAGGAACCCGCATGGGTAGATGCCATGATCAAAGAATATGATTTGATCGTCAGAAACAGTGCATGGGAGATTGTCCCAAGACCGGAGGGGAAATCAGTGGTGGGTTCGCGATGGATCTACAAAGTGAAGCAGGTGGCTGACGGGAGTGTGGAGAAGTACAAGGCGAGATTTGTCACCCGTGGCTTCTCACAGATCGAGGGGATCGATTATGAGGAGACCTTTGCACTTGTCGCAAGGTACTCTTCCATACGGACGATCCTTGCTCTCTCAGTGCAGATGGGATGGCACATCCATCAGATGGATGTGAAGACTGCGTTCCTCAACGGAGTCATTGAGGAGGAGGTGTACATAGAGCAGCCTGAAGGTTTCGAGATCTTCAGCAGTGAGTCGCATGTCTGCCAACTCAAGAGAGCACTGTATGGGCTGAAGAAAGCACCTCGTGCTTGGTACACACTGATAGACAGTTATTTCACCGGGCTTGGATTTTCCAAGAGTGAGGCGGATCCTAACCTGTACCAGATTGTGGTGGAGGGGAAGCTGCTGATCATTGTACTGTATGTAGATGATCTGATTTTGACGGGTGATGAGCTGTTGATACTTTCATGCAAGGAGGATCTTGCACGAGAGTTCGAGATGAAGGACTTGGGCCTCTCCTTCATTATTTCCTGGGAGTGGAGATTTGGCAGCGCAGTGGAGGACTGTTTGTTTCTCAGGGCAAGTATGCCCGAGAGATTCTGGAGAGGTTCAACATGCATGGCTGCAAGCCTGTTGACACTCCTCTTCCTGGAGGTTGGAGGAAGGAGGATGCTACTTCAGCGGAGGTAGTGGATACCATTGTCTATCGACAGTTGGTGGGGTCGCTTATGTATCTGGTCAATACACGACCCGATATATGCTATGTTGTTAACTAGCTTTCGCAAGATATGGTTAAGCCTACCAAGCTCTACTGGAAGGCAGGAAAGCATGTATTGCATTATCTTAGTGGCACATCGGGATATGGTCTGTGGTACAGACAGGAGGATGAGGTGAGGCTTTCTGGCTTCACGGATGTAGATTGGGCAGGGATCCCAACGGACCGGAAGAGCACATCTGGAGGTATCTTCAGCATTGGATCGACAGCAGTTTCCTGGTACAGCAGGAAACAGAGATCCGTGGCACTTAGTTCAGCAGAGGCCGAGTACATGGCAGCTAGCTTGGCTGCATGCGAGGCTATTTGGATGAGGAAGATCCTCGTCGAATTGTTCGGGTCGCATTTGGAGCCTACTGTGATTTATTGTGATAACCAGAGTTGCATTAAACTCTCGGTTAATCCAGTATTTCATGATAGATCCAAACACATCGACATCAGGTACCATCATATCAGAGATTGTGTTCAGCGGAGAATCATGTTACTTTCATATATTCCCACTGAGGATCAGGATGCTGACATCTTGACGAAGGCACTCACCAGGAGCAAGTTCGAATTCCACAGAGGCAGGATAGTGGTTGCAGATAATCCATATCTTGTTGAGAGGGAGTGTTGAAAATGCAACAAGATGATGGAACTTAGTGAAATGAAGTCGCCTTCACTAAGTGGGCCCGCAGCTATTTTTGGCGCAAAGTCTATTTTTAGACTAAGTCTATTTTTAGACATATGGATCATGGAATGGGAGTTGCAGTATGCTATTATTGGAGGATTGTTCATGTTGGTAAAAATATATGGACCTGTATTTTTAGACATATAGGTCGAAGTCTATTTTTAGACTGCCTGTCTAAAAATAGAACAATTGAATATTATTTACCCTTGATAATATTTGGACTCTAAACTTTAGTTTACTCTCTTGGAGCACTTCAGTTTGACCCCCAGAGGTGGGGAATGCAGCTGACATGAGGATTTACGCTATTCCCATGGGTTTGGTGAGCTAATGCATGGTTGAATTCAGTTAGAGCTCAAGTGGCGGAGTTCGGTGGAGTTGATTGAGGAGTTGATGGGGTTGAGACTAGTTGAACTAGTTGTGATCAGTTTAACTGGCGATTACACTAGAGATGAGTTGGGTGAAATAAATATTATTTAATTCACTGATTATTAACTCATTATTAGACTAAAGAACACATCAGTTAACTCAGTGCATGGACAGTTCAGTGAAAGACCAGTGGAAGAGGTAGATGGAAGGGTGAGATCGACAGCAGTTGTACATTAGTTGTGCATGAGATTTGCACAATCAATGGGATGAGAGTGCCAGTGATGATTGCGCTATTCAATCAAGGTGAATTCGAACTTGGTTCAGCTACATTCACACTTTGGATTATGCAGTAGAGGCAGGCAGCTAGTGGAGGAGTTTTGAACCCGTAACCTGTTCAAAACTGAGCTAGTTTTGTGTGTAGCTTCTGGAGACAGTACTGAGTACTTGTGAGGAGTATTGTATTGTGTAAAGTTACATGTTCTCATCCATTTATATGATACTTATAGCTGGGGTTTTTCAGCTATAAGCTTTCCCCATACATGCTGCGTTCTATGTGTGTGAATTGATGTTCTACTGCCTGTTTTATTTTCCGCATGTGATGATTAATTTGTAGAAGAGATTATGTGTTATGCAGAAAATCGAATTTTTGTATGATCGAGATAATCTCAGTGCTTGAATCTTCATTATTCAGCAAATTTTTACAGATAAACTGAACATGGAGATTGAAAGAATAAGAAGATTGATGATGAAGGTGTCTCAAAAGAAGAAAACAGCAAGAAATCAAAGCAGTAGCAACAAGAGAAAGAAAACAAGAGACTGTAAGAGCATAGCTAGTGGGGCAATGTAGCTTAAATTATGGAGACTCGGAGAACAATAGAAAAAAACAACAACAACCAAACAACAGAAAGGCAGAGAGGTAGCCAAAGAAAAATTAAAAACTAAAGTCTGGGATCCAGGAGGAATTCCAACAGAATTGAAGACACATGATCTGAAGATCATGATTAATTTCTACCTTAGGAGTCTGATGCTGGAGCATCATGGTTCCAAAAATTTGTACATTTAGTAGAATTTAGGGGGGTCTTGTGTTTTCAAGGGTTTTGGTTTCCTATGTATTTAATTAATGTAAATTTTCAATGTTTGAGTGATTTTATGTGAGACAATTAGAATAGGATTTAATTAAATATTGCAAGGCATATTTTGTAAATGTTCTCAAATGTAGGAGAACATGAGAGATTTAGGCTAGTTGAGATTTCACAGGGATTGTGAATACTAGACTTAGGAATTACTTGATGTTTTTGTGGATTTAGAGGATTCTTAGGATTTAGTTGAGAAGATTAAGGATGTGAACCATAATTGGTTGCAAAACCCTTTTTATATTTTTGTAAGCTTCGAAGGCATTAAGATATATGACTCTTAGATAGTAATAGAGGATATTTGATTGTAAGCCCATGGGCATAGAGAGAGAGGAGGAGAAAAGGGCCATGTAAAGGAATATCAGGCCAAAGCCAGACTATAAACAGGTTTTATTTGTATTTGTACAATTTATTTGATTAATGAGAAATTGAGTTCATTGCGACTGTGATTTTGTCTCTCTTATGAGCTGAGTGATCCGTAATTGAGAAAATTTGATTTTTGTGTAATAAATTACTGATTACATGAATTTTGATGAACTAATGTCTTACTGTGTGATAGAATATTTAATGGTTGGGTAGAATATATATGATTCCAATCTAAGAGTTAAATGGTTGTAAATGAAGCTAACAGGGGAAATAAGTGTAGATAACCCTATGTGCAAGCTGAGAAAGAGAAGAAAATTTGAATTCCAGATTTAGAGAATGAATATGCCATGGTATTCTAGATTGAAGATAGTGTGATAAGCGTGCAACAATGTGAAGGCCATAGATCTGAGTGAGAATCAGAAGAGAAGGCTCAGGAGGAGTAGCATGTAGGAGACCATTGTGTTGGTAAATCCCCTCTGTGGATAGGGGTGATCCCTCTAGCCGTAGGGTGGGTCTAGCAGTAAGAGGACATGATAATGTGTTGGTTCCTAGTTAACGAATGGAAAAAGTTGCGATATATTATCCTACCTGTGATCCAACGTGATCGTTGTAGCCGCAACGGAGGTCTCCCGATCCTTGTCCTGACATGTCGCGATCCTTCAACAATGGTATTTGGGTGCTTGCAAAAGTATCAAAGGAAAAAAGTAGCATACATGATAATAATTTCATTCATAACTAGATAATCAGTCAAGGAAGATTAAACGTATTGCTTAACATAAATCACATTGACACAATATGGTAACCAAAACATCAGTCATGTATATATTAATAGAAAGAAAGAGATTACAACTAGAGCCTTGACATTGTAGCCTCCTTCAGCAGGTCCATTCGAAGTGCGTCTCAAACATTCGTCAAGGAATTTGGACGTGGCTAGGAAAAACTAAGCTCTCTCTCGACAAGGGCCTCTCTCTCTGCTCTATCTCACTGGATATAGACTATTTCAACAAAATGTTCAACAATTCCTCTTCAGTTATTCGGCTAGCTGCATCAATGTGAGATAGGTTTATTTATAGAGGGAAAGGAGGAGGTTGGGATCCCTAAAATGGTGGAAGGGATGCCTTATCCTTTGGGAGGCTCCTCTAAAAGGCGAAAAAAAGAGGCCAAAGGAAGGTGTTTGTGGTTATGTAGTCGAACAACCCAAGATGACTCATTCACGAAGTAGTTGGCATGGAAAATTCGCCTCTATATTTAAAAAAAATTCCAAAAACAACTCAGCGTGGGTAGCTCACTGGGATAGAGTGCCAATGGGCACGAGGCCTAGTGTTAATTTCCTTTATTGGCGCGAGGGCATAACGGTATATCAGCGCCAACCCAAAAGCATGTACTTTTGATGGTATGTTCAAGGAAAATTCAACAGAGGAGATGTTCTCCTCATGGAAAGGGATATAATGATATTATTTGCAAGGCATGAAACTTCTCATAAGTCATAGGAATGGTCCTCCAATGTGTGGGATGGCGATTGTAGGGACAGTGACAAAATGTTGTGTAACATATGCCCCCTAAACCATGAGGTTCGAGAGAGAGGGAGGGGTGAAATTATTTATGAGAACACGTTCGAACCAAACACCATTGTCGAAAGACCTGCAAGTACAAATACAACTGATATCTCTGATACATGAACATGTGGCATGGGCGCAACCATCCATAATAGAGTACATAAAAATTGAGCTCTGAGGTATGGACACAACCATCCAGTAATAAGGATCAACAAATATACTCAGGCATGGTCGCAGCCATCCAACCAAAAAGAGTCATGTAGATAGTCATGATAAACCACAATATCTCGCAGCCTGGATCTTATAAGACAAAACCCAGGGTCTTGCACTCCATCTCGACCCAAACAAGTACAAATTCAAGCATGCGAATGTGTGAGTTGAAGTCAAACATGCAAGAAAGTCACCTGATGATGTTAACACGCATGAGAGAAACCACCAATAATGACAATGGCTCTCAAGGTAAAAACACTTACAATCCACGGAATGTGAACAGTAACATGGCATCGAACAACCGCAGAATCAATTGATCGAAGGCCAATGATGTGGACCAGTCGTTGAATGTGAAGAACTTGCCATTAAGGCATGCAAGCTCCAAGGTACCAGAAGGGAGTCTCTAGATCAACTTCCTAGATAATGAGCTAAAGTCGACAGGAAGTGACCCGGTCGAAGGAGGGCCATAATGTTTCCCACATCAACGACACGAGATAGAGGAACATGATGATAGTGAATCAGAACTAAACAGAGGATCAGAGGGAGGTTGAAAACTCCAATCGGAAACTTCTCTTGAACATATTGGTGACACAACTTTGGATTTGGAAGAATTTGACATCAAGAGATCTGAGGTCATGATGACTTGAAAAAGAGCAGATGAGAGGTCAAAATAGATTACCCAAACCTATGGAGAAAAAAAATGACGAAATGAAATGTCCCCAACCCAACACGAATGCAAATGACTGTCATGTTCAAGAGTAACATACTACTGACACGACTGAGAACTGGTTCCATTTACCCCCACCATTTTTGGTGAGTACCCCAATTATTTTTGGAAAACAAGTTTGAAGGGGATATAATTTGCTTGTCATGTAATTTTGTCATTAAGAAAAATTCATCCTAGTACATTTTACGAGTCCTAGGAAGGAGGAACTCGGTTATGTCATGGTGACGATTTCCGATGTCATTTAGGGTTTAACGAGTCTAAAAAGGAAGAACTCAGCATCTTTTCATGTTTAGAGAGTTTGAAAGAAGCAAAAAAGAAAACTCCAGCAGTCCCTTTTCGTAGGTAGTCTCGTAGATTTGAAAAGGTAGAAAACTGTGTCTAATAGAACCTTTTAGTCGCGATAGGCTAAGGTATTCCTTTTTCATAAATAATCTATCCCAACCCGAAAAGGGGGTAAACGTATACTAGGTAGATATCGTTTCGAAATCATTTAACAAGTTCAAAATGATAAGAGTCTAGACAATATTTTCATGTTTAGAGAGTCAGAAAAGAGCTAAAAGGTGACTCCAACAGTGAGTTTTTCATGTTTTTACCGAGTACGAAAAAGTATAAAATACAACTCGTTACTTCATCGTTGTTACATGAACAACCTATTGCTGCTCAAGAGATGCAAGTAAAACCCATTTCTAGAAATAATAAAAAAATATGCTTTAAAACCTAATTAGGGTTTTGAAAAGTATTAATATGCCAAAAATGGTAAAATATAAATTACTTTTCACTTTTACCTCTTGTGAGCAATTGTTACCCTTTTTGCATTGTGATTTTGTAGTGACGATAGCGGGCAATCCAGAAGACCAATATCAAATCCGTCAGTTTTAGGTAAGAGCTAACATCCTTCCCTGCATTTTAATTGTAGTTTCATTACTTGCAACCCCACACTTGGAAATATATAGGGGAATTTGCAAAAACTAGGGCGCGATGGTTGGTGCGGGTATCGAGCATGGACCCACGCCAATCATCCTAAAATATGAACTAGGGCGCGCCAGTTGGCGCGACTATTTCCAAAATAGTCATCGCAACCACGAGAGTCAATTTTATCTTGTAACTATAGACAAGGATGCCCAAATTAATGTTTCAAAAGCTCATAATTTGGAAAATGACAGTCATATGAACGTTTTTGCAGGTGTGAAGTGGAAAAATGGTGATTGAATGGAAAGAACGAGAACATAGTGCAGAAGATGAATTTGACATGGAAAATGAAAGATGCATGGAAGCTCTCAGAGATTGCGGGCTCAAAAAATTCTTTATGACACCGTGTCTCAGAGCTCAACTGGAGCTGTTGCAGTACTTAATCATTGTCTGGGACGTTGATCAGGAAAAGTTCATCATTCATGATCAAGAACTTGAGATTGAAGTTTCAAATGTTTATTTCATAACTGGACTATTGTGGAAGGGTGTAGTACCAATCCTGACTAGCACCCGGCCCTTAATGGAGAACATTATCAGTATGTTAATTGACAGGGTGTGGCCAGGGGCAAGGAAAGGATTGGGAAGCAGAAAATTTGAACATACAAACGATTCCGTATTTGGCACTAAAGGTAGTACTACACACCATCACATGAGATGCAAGATTGCAGGCACCGCATGAGGCCACAAAGACACAACTCCTTCTTGTTGTAGATTGCATGGAACCGACCCTCTACAACTGGGTAGAGGCAGTGACAATCAACATGAAGCGTCAACTAACAAAGTGCAAGAAAACCTAGCTAAATGAGTTTGGTTATGGGCCCATTCTGGTATCGTTCATCTTGGCATGACTACCAATATTTCAATGATAGGAGGTAATAGTTCCAACACCACCAGCACAGGATCCACAGATGGCCCGTTGGGCAGCTCTGATGCCAAGTTTAGGGGGTGGTCAAAAAATGTCCTGGAGACCGAAGTTCCTTGAATGACTCCGCCGACATCAGATTTTCGTGGAGGATTGGCTCTACTCTGGCACCGATTTCACCAGTGATGCAGATATCCTACTCCTAGAAGGAGAATATTGGGATGAAATACTTAGTAAGACTCATTTTTTGCTTTCATGAGTATTATGATTTTTTGTAATGCATGTGTTAGGGTCCCATGATTTGGCAGATTGGCAAGCCAAGTGACAGGGTAACATCAAACCAACTTTGGAGCCCAAGGACCTAGCCTTCCTGGACTCAGAGAGGGCTCTCTCTATTTGTGCAAGGGATGTAGATTTGTTTGCTTCTTATGTATTTGATTTTAGGCTAGTTGTTAAGTAGGTTTTTAGTTTGTTTTTATGTTTTTTGAGGGAGGAACTGATCAAAGATAAATAGATAAAAATATTGTCAGATCAACTTGGCTATGGGGTCAAAAAGGTCGAGAAAGCCTCAAATGGTGGAAAAGGTATATTGAAGGGCCGATTTGATCGAGGTAAAAATGGTTTCTTTAGGTGGAGTAAAATGGGATGGACACTAGGTTTTGTGAAGGACAAAGAGTTTTAAACATAAATAGTTTTACAGCAGACATCCATGTGGTAGGGCTAACCATTAATCATGATAAATGAAACTTCAAACTGATAGATGCATAAAATAAACGTTCAAGCGATACATAGAAGTGTATGATCCTCTAACTTTGGGAAAATCGCCTCTAGACTTTGGGGAAAACAAAAAAGACAAACAAATAACTCAATCTACGAAGAGGGAACTCCTCGACATCATATTTTAAGCTATTGGGAACTTTGAACTAAGATTGCAGAGCATAGGCAAAGGGCAAGATCGACACAAGACCTCTTTGGTTCAACTAGGACAATCAAACATTCAGAGAAATGTTTCAGTAATGGGTTTTTGGTTAGCTAGGAGTAAACAGGGCTTACCATGAATCATACATCGATAGGATACATAATAACCATTAATGCAACTGAGAACAATTTCTTAGGGTATCAAAGGGCATTTAAGAATTCATTTGACATAACTAAGAAAGAAGACAAACATAGAAGCTGTAATGAACCAGGAAACTTGAGGTGCCTCCATGGGCATGTCTCAAATCTATTCTTTACTGTCCTACAGCAAGCAAGAAACATGAAAATATGTATGATAACTAAGGAAACATAACAGAGAAGGAACACTATACCATTTTACCAAGTCAAGGAATCCTACAACAGTCCTCTTCCACCATCCAAAACACACAAGAAATTATCCACTGCATGAGACAAAGTATTTCTTCCAAGCTTGTATAACCATGTATTGCTATATAACATCAAGTTCAGCCTCTTCATACAATGAAATCTCTTGGAATATATAGGCTAAATAGAAATAACCTATCCAAGAGCATCTAGAAGGCCATTGGCCTATTACAAATATCTGATTTTGTCCTTGAGGCTTTGCAAAGCCCAAGGCACAAAATATCTTTAAAAATATCTTAAAATGCTAAAAAAGGAA